>VZTL01074177.1:0-31879 GCA_013400535.1 Scopus umbretta | reverse complement strand
GATTTCAGTCACATCTGAAATGTCACGCAGATGTCCACATACAGGAGCATTTTATCAGAGTGCCTATACTGTCTATTGTGATGTCTCCATTTTACAAATAAGATTTTAAAAATGCCATATTACAGGGAATTAAAACAATATTGTTTCTTCTTTTCAGTGGCCTTAAAATCTAGGAAGGCTCTATCAAAACTGCTCATACAAATGTAAGATTCATTTTTTAACATACTTTTCCAAAACCCTAGAATTTTATATTGGCATAAAAGAGCTGTTCTGAAATACCAACATTTCTCCCACATGGAAAATTCTGTGTTTGGACCAACACTTGATTTTTTTCTCCATCTTAAACACTGAGCATGGTATTGCCATATGCTCTGTGACAACTAGTGACAAAAACTCCTCTTGCCTTTCCAAAGTATCATTTCTTGGTGAGCATAAGAAAAGCAACTCACTGCACCGGCAAGGCTGAAGGTGCTGAAGATGGGAAAAAAAAAAAAAAAAAAAAAAAAAAAAAAAAAAAAAAAAAAAAAAAAAAAAAAAAAAAGAAAACAAAGGANAAAATAAAAGAAGGAAAAGCAAGGTGCTGCACCACTGCTGCTTCAGAGCTGTTCCTTGACCCTTTTGGTGACAACAATAAAATCCCTGACCAGAGTTTAACTAGCTTCCTTTGAGAATAATTTGGGAATAAAAGGGAAATCTATTGGCAGAGGCTAGTAAGCCTTGAATCCCAGATTGCAGATTTGCATTTAAATGTTTCCAGGCTGTAGGACATAAGGTGAGGGGAAACTGTAGATAATGTTACTATTGCTGGGTGAAAATGGGAGGAAGTGGAGCTTCTGGAAGGTAAAATCAAGTTTCCTCAAGCCACATGAGACTGGACTAAAACAAACAATTCTCAGAAAGTATTGACAAACAATGTGGGATATAGAGGGGTTTGAAGAATTTAGGACTATGAAAAACTAGCTTACTAACTACCGTTCTTCTGTTGTTGATTACAATAGAAAATCGGTGATAGTAGTCTGAAATCCTGACAGATCATTTTCCATTGAAGCAGGAAAAATATTCAAGCCCGCCTTTCCACGCTCTGTGAAGGATGCCTTCTCTCCTCACTGTCATCTCTATTTCTTACCCACTTACAGTAGCAGGCTTTTTGATAATTTCTTAATTTCTTTGGTGTCTCCAAGGCCCTTCTGATCCCCCTCATGTGTGTTGCTTCCCCACTGCACCCTCTCCTCGCACTACTATGTCCATCATCATTTACAAAGGAGCTCTATATTCTGTGCAGCCACCAGGTGCCTGCAAGTCCTGAGCAGCAGCACAGCATCAGAGGCAGGTAGTAGCCTAAAGCCCCCAGAGCTTTCTAGAAAGTTGTGTGGTAACATGCGTGGCTGAAATACTAAATGTCACCTCAAACAGATTTCCCAAGATCATTAAAAAAGTTCACTCAATAGAGTGAAAAATAAAGCGAGTAGAGAGAGATGTGAGCAAACAAATGATTCAGCTACTCTTTCAGTAAGAAACAGCCTGCACTTTGGGAATGGCCAATTTCAACTGTAACAGTGATTCATGGTTCCACTAATTAGTGATTTCTCCTTTCTGCTTTGTAATTGCTGAAATGGATTCAGTCTCCCCCACTGCAGAACAGGTGGAAACATGTTCCATTGCCTTCTGCATTCATCAGGAGTGGTTTAAAAAAACAAAACTCTGGAGCACGATGTGAGATCACAGTCATCCACACACTGGAAGCTGTAAGTGCAGTTAATTACACAAGCTGCAGACATTTAGGGAAAAGGTAATGCTTTTTGTGCAGCAAATGCAGGTAATCACATTAATTTCTAAAATTTAAGAATCAGATCTTTTCCTGGAATAAACTATCCTTTAAATTAGTGTAAATATTATACCAGTTAAAAATTTTCTTTAGCACTTTTTACCTTTTCTTAAAACAGCATGGGGGATAAAATGTCTACATTTTTCTTAAGAAAGCTCAGCATCAATACTTTTGAATGATTCACAAAAGGATTTTTTTTTACAGTCAGAATAGGCTTTGTTAAGTGTATGTATGCTATGCGCCCTTGTGATATCTCTTTCTGTACTTCTCAACACATTTTGATTTCTTTCTTTCTGTTGGATAGATGGATGTACAGATGGCATCTGTAGACATTATCCCTGGATGAAGATGTTTTTCATACTTCTGAACACAGATGCAGTCAGCATTCTCACTCTGTGAAAAGGTAGATCTTGAATAATGTAATGTCCATCCGTTCATCTTTATAGGTGACACATTACCCTAATTACACTCTCGTAAGTGAAGCAAAACCTATGGGAAAGGAACCTCATGCAGAACCTACTGCAATCAAGCTAAAAATCAATGCTTTTATAACCACAGCTATGTATTGCTCTTCCGCTTAAGAACATCGGCCCTTTCTATTATCCTAATCATTCAATAATACTTCATCTGATTTCGTGTCTCAGAGTTACGTAGAGCAAAGACACCAAGTTGGCTCCACTTCTTGAAAAACAGATCAAGAGAACAAGCATGGCCATTTGGAACATTTACTGAAAGGTTAAAAACTTGTAACTAAGAGTGAAGTGTAAAGGATGCCCTATTAGAAGTGAGGAATACCTCTGGTCTATGAACCTTTCTAGAGGAAAGGCATCCAAGAGACCGAAGTATACTTTCAAATAAGTGGCATGAAAGTCTTTATCAAATATGTGTTCATTAAAACATAATAAAAGCTTTTAAAACTTCATTTCAAGATCAAGGGAAAATTTACTTTTCCTTTATAAGTGTAAAGCAAAAGAAAAGAAAGAAAACCAGCCTAATCTAAACTCTGAAGATTCCTACAGGCTGAAAAGCCTTCAACTTGACCATTGAGTGACAGCAGGAAATAGATAGCATTGCATAGGTATGCCATTGCAACCTGGCTGATATGTCTGTGCATGGCTGTTTCACATAGAATAATTATCCTAAATATCAGGCCTGCTGACTCAGATGTACATCTGATTTTGAAGGCATAGAACTGTTTTCCTTCATTAAAAGGATTAACTTTGCATTGTTTGAGGCATAGGTGTATTGTAATCCTGTTATTTCTGGATGTGACTGGAAAAATAAACATTGCATTAATCCCCAGACCAACATAAACAAGGTTGATGCAATAAGTTAGATTCTTCAATTAAAGCTATGCCACCCAGCTGCTTGCACAGCACAGGTACTTCATTCTACGTATCTGAAAGTCCAAAGGCAAACTGATTATTTGGTTACCTGTGTGGACTTTAGATTGAATATGTATCACCTTCAAGCTTGATTATTTCTAATATCACATTTCTCCAAAAAGTTCTTTACAAGACTGACAATGAAGCATCAGAAGAGATTGCTGGTCAGGCTCTAAAATGACTCCTATGCTTTGCTCAAAGAAGATTCTCTTGCCAACTTATAAAAAAGTGAGTTTGTAGTACAAGCCCGAGCCTCCTCCCTTTTCTCTGTATTTATTAAAGGCTTGACATTTCTAAGTCTTTGCCAATCAAATCTTACCAGCATCATTCACCATTTGCCTTTCTCGCATCTCTCCCTTCTTTGTGCAGACAAAGATGGGAAAGAACAAACACAAAGAAACAGGTCTGGGCTGAACAATACTCTGCATAGCCTTGGAAGTGCTCAACTCACAATAGTTAGCAAAGAGGCAACTGAAAGGTGCCTAAAGCTTATTTATCTGCTGCTGACTTTTCATGGACAGAGCAGGCACCTCAGTGAATATTCACCACCTTCTCTTCTAGAGCTTTCTTTGCACAATATGTGGAGGTGGGCAAGGATTTGAAGGGAGACAGTTTCCTCTAAAGCTGATTCATGCTAAATGAAAGGGGAATTCAGTCTTCCACCTCAGGGTCGCCACATCAATTGCAATGGAGAGTCAGTCTTATGCTAAGCCGGTTGTTACTGTGAGAGACAAGGGGCAGGCAGTAAAAACTTGTTTCTAACTCTTTACCTCTTTGCATTTCACCTGATTTCTAGCTCTTGAACACTAAACCCTAACCATGTCCTGGAAGGGCATAAGTGTTTGGTTTGGTCTTTGTATAAATAACATTACCATTCCCAGCTGAAGAATTTTTTCAACAGGCAATGAAAGACAATATTTTTGGGAACACCACAGTGACCTTGCAGCCTCTGTTCTTTTTTCAAAAGTGGTAGAGGTGTTCAGGAGCTCAGTTCTCACAGAAAATCAATGAGCGTTATGTGTCTGGCCTACTTGGACGTGTTTGTAAATCCCACCAGGTTCCATGCTACATCTTTAGGCACCTAAATATCTTTGAAATCATGTTGTCAACCACTGCTGATGGAGCACAGAATTCAAAGGCCACTGAGTGCTTTGGAACTTTCATTGTAGGACATATCTGAGCTGTTTTTTGTCTTGTTTCAGGAGCAGATTCCCTTAACAGCTAGTCACATGAAGACCATGGGAATTGCTTTTCTGTTGTGTTTGCATCTCTACTCTGCTGGATTTTTTTGCCTTGCCCCTCACTGTGACCCTGTTTTTATTCTTCTGGTTTTGTCTGTTTGGGGAGATACAATTTGATTTTTACTAAATAGCTGTATCTATCTCTTGATGATTTCTGGAAATATCAATTAGAAAAGCAGGCTTTCCTATTTTCCATGGAAGACTGAATCCTTAGAGGATGACTACCAGTCAGGTGTTCAGCTTACAAAGGCTTATAAAAATAATGTAGAAAGGAATTTCCATTTTTCCAATGAACCTGCAAGACAGTTGCCTCCAACTGCATTCCTGCACTGACTCTCCACTCCATTTTTTTTTAGCTTATCACGTGTATCTCTGAGGATATACCTCTATAATGTTCAAGGCTAGAACACACCATCAGGTTATCTAGTCTGACACTTTGTTGTCAGAGACTCCTATATTTCAGCTAGGCACCTTTTCAGCTGATGTGTATCTTCCATTAGGTAAACAATCATCTTCTGCAGACATCAGGGAAAGCAATATCCACCCTATGCTGTGGTAGTTTATCACTCTTAGTGTTAAGAGCATGTACTTCATTTTCAGTCTGGATTCAGTTAGCTTCAGCTCCCAGTCATTCATTCTTGTTAAACTCTTCCTACTAGATTAAAGGGAGCTATAATAGCCAGAATCTTTTTCTGTGAAGGTACTTAGTATCCACAATAACAAAGTCACCTCTTTCTGAAGAGATGAATAGAATACTTTACTCCTCTCTGTGATGAATATCCTTAATTTGTAAATAACTTGAGTGACTTTTTTTCTGTTCCTTCTCCAATTTGGGCACCATATCAAGTTCCAGTCTCTTCAGTGCCTTGTACACAGGTGATGTGTTGCTATGATCTGTGTTCCCTGTTGTTTACAATTTCATGGCTGTATGAAAAAATATCAACCTCAACTTGCCATTTACCTTGCCAGTTTCAAAGCTACTTTCCAGTTGTAAATGTAAGTGGCAATATAACACATGAGGAAGTAGGGAATTGGGCCCTGAGGTTAGAAAGACTATATTTGGGTGTCACAAGACAATATAACTCTGAGTAATGGGATAAAATTAAGCAAGAGAAAATTTAGGCAGGCTGGAATGAAATACTTCTTAACTGTGAGATCTATTAGGTTGTAGCATAATCTTCTGTGGGAATTGACAGAGGCCTAGTTTCTTCAGACATTTAAAACTAAACTGGATAAAGCACTTGAAGACATTCTGTAAGAAATTATCCTGCATTGCCAGAGGGAAGGATTAGATGACCTAGTAGGTCATTTCCATCTCCACTTTCTGTGATTTTGTTGTACAAAGCCCCACAAACAGGAAATTGTTATCAAAGTCAAGAGATGCCACTAAACCCTGTCTATGTCAGAGAAAGAAGACTGAGTGAATAACATCACCTGCTGGTAATTGTGCAGGAATCCTAATCCAGCATTTCTGTGGGTTAGGAAATACAACCAGTGCTGAGGGCTGGGTGCATAGCCTGTGTCTGAAAGCAGAAACCTCTACTAATGCAAAAATTTCAGAAAACAGCAGGTGAGTTATGAATAGGAACCAGGAGAGGAGGAGTAGGAAAGAAAAACATTAGGATAGGCCTGACATGCATAATAGTGTCATGAGAGAGGAATTAGTCAGGAATGAATCAGCCTATAGTACAGGAGATGAAACCTGAAGCTCCACTCAGCCAGCTGGGAAAACTAGATGGGATTTTTTTATGCTTTTCTGTATGGGCATCGATTCATATAATGATATTACCTATTGAAATCATAGTTAAGATAAAACCAGAACCAGGGCCTTTGCTAAGGGTTCTACAAACACACAGAAAGCCAAACCATGGCCCCTGCAGAAATGTACAAGTGGATGAACAGTCTAGCAGAGAAAGCTGTCAAAAGAATGTTCATAAGTAATACCCTGGAGAAAGATCACACATTTCTAAGGTCTATAACTTGATCTAATTTTTTTTGTGTGTGTGTGCTTTAACATGATTTGTTCCTAAATGTGCTCTCAACTCATAACACACTGTGCTCCCTTAATTATTGCTCTTATACATTCATTTGTCTGCATGAGGAATCACTAGGCAACTCATTGCTTATTATTTCTGTTACTTAATTTTTACATTTGTCTCTCCTCCTACTCTCTCTAAACCTCGCTGCAAATAAGCATGAGTTATAGGTTCTTGTACTGGGTCTGGCTGGCATGGAGTTAATTTTCATCATAGCAGCCTGTGTGGTGCTGTGTTTTGGATTTGTGGCTGCAACATTGTTAACATACCAGTGTTTTTGCTATTGATGAACAGTGCTTGCACAGCATCAAGGCTTTCTTTCTCCCACTCTGCCTGCTGGGAAAAGGTTGGGAGGGGACACAGCTGGGACAGCTGACCCAAATTCACCAAAAGCATATTCCCTACCATATAATGCCATGCTCAGCAATAAAAAATGAGGGTAGAGGAAGAACAGGGGGAAGGCTGGCCATTGCTCAGACTGGCTGGGCATTGGTCTCCTTGTGGGAGGTGGTGAGCGATTGCGACTGCATCGCTTGATTTTTTTCCTCTTTCTTTCACTTATTAAGCTATCTTTGTCTCAACACACGAGTTTTCTCACTTTTGCTCTTCCTATTCTCTCCCTTGTCCCATTGGTGGTTGGTGTGAGCAAGCAGCTGTGTGAGTGTTCAGTTGCTGGCCAATGTGAACCCACTACAGTGCCTCTGTTTCATTAAAAAAAAAATAAGTAAAAAACCAGACAGGGTTCTACCCCTCAAAACTCCTACCTTCTAAATGTTGTGGCAGCCACTATGAAAACAGGCCTGAACAATAACATGTATACTTGCACCCTAGTTCCTCCAGTTTTTAACTTTTCCTCATGCTTTGTCTAATAAGCCACAAGAAAATTCATGAATAAACAATTTTTGTTTTCTGTATGTGACCAGCCACTTTCAAAATACCTTGGGCTCTCTTGGTCTGGCTTCACAACTCCATTTTGCCCTTGTAAGCAGCCTAAATTAAGACAGCCTCTACACCTCATTGGCCCTTGCAGATCTAACATCAGGGTTCTTCTGAAAGCACCCATCACCCACCCATCTGCTGACATCTATTTTGTGACATCTATCACATTAGGAACATGAGACACACGGCAGTGCCCAAGCTGGGCTGCTGAAAGCTGTCAGCACTTCAGTTATTTCCTAGCTGGAAATACACTTCTGGGAGTGGGCAGGGCAGAGTGAGGAGTTTCAAACCCTGCTCTTGAGAGACAACAGAGATATCTTCCTGCAAATGTGTGCAAGCACAACCCATTTGCTCAACAGAAAAAATCTGGGATCAACATTTGGATCCCAGATGAAGTGTTCAATCCATTACATATGGATCATCCCAAAGCATTTCAGGCAGTGTGGTGTGCATCTACTCCTCTATATCAGTGGGTATGCCAAGCATGGTTTTTTTTCCTAAGTATAAACTTATGTCATAAGGTATATTTTAATTCATTTTTACTTTTCTGGCAGTGCTGAAAGCACTGTCATTCCAAAAAGTTTCTTCTGAGAATGGTATCATATTTGGAAAACGTTCTAACATCTTTCTAGCCATGAAAACAACAGGATAAGGAGTATAAGGAAATAAGTAATAGGTTCATCATTTCATCAGCAAAGTCTTAAAAAAGTCATATTTGAAAGCAAACAACAAAACCCCCAGGCATAAAGAATGAAAGAAAAAGATAATTGACCACCAGGTGTCAGTAGCTGTTCTCTTAATGTAATGGAAAGATTACTATCAAGACTGCAAGGGTAATGGTTGAGCCAAGGAAGTTACAAAATTAAATGGATTTTTTGTTGTTGTTCAGACCAGGAATTTAAAGATGATCAGAGGAGTTTGTCTTCCTGTCTGTATAGAGCACAATAACAAAGAACACACTGTTGGTGTCTAAAATGGTCTTTCCCCTCAATTTCCTATTAAATAATTCTTTTTTTGCAAATTAAAAAGACTGGCCTTTAAAGCAAAGAAAGTACAGTTGATGCGTCTATGGTCACCTCATGCAAAAAATCACTGGGACCTGGTGGGTCTTGTTTGCTCTTGCCGGATGACCTCCGCTCTTCTCTGCCTACCAAACACCATAACATCCCTCCTCCAAAGTGTGATTAAACATAGACTTTCCTCCCAGCTACACGATCTCACTGAATGGCAGTATAGAAAGAATAACCTGGTTAACCTGGTTCTCTGTCAGTCATAAAGTAATGTTTTCAATTTTTACATGTAAAATTAATTTTTAGTTTATTTTTTCATGATTTCAAAGTGAGTTCGCTTGATTGTTGCAGTGATATCATTAAAATGTACCTCAATGTTTGTAACTTTAAACGCCCAGAACCTTTTCCTATTCAGGAGGCAAAGATTTACTTTGGTAGCTAGAGAGACATCACTGCTCCGCTCGTCTGCTAACACTGCCTGGTGTGAAACATATGACACGGTATCATGCGTCATAGATATATCTTTATCATAATCATATCTTTACTAATGATCTGGATGAGGGGATCAAGTGCACCCTCAGTAAGTTTGCAGATGGCACCAAGTTCAACAGGAGTATTAGTCTGCTTGAGGGTAGAAAGGCTCTACAGAGGGATCTGGACAGGGTGGATCGATGTGTCGAGGCCAACAGTATGAGATTCAACAAGGCTAAGTGCTGGGTCCTGCACTTGGGTCACAACGACCCCATGCAACACTACAGGCTTGGGGAATAGTGGCTGTAAAACTGCCAGGCAGAAAAATACCTGGATGTGTTGGTCAACAACCACCTGAACATGAGCCAGCAGTGTGCCCAGGTGGCCAAGAAGGCCATTAGCATCCTGGCTTGTATCAGAAACAGTGTGGCCAGCAGGACTAGGGAAATGACTGTCCCCCTGTATTTGGCACTGGTGAGGCCGCACCTTGAATACCATGTTCAGTTTTGGGCCCCTCACTTCAAGAAAGACATTGAGATGCTGGAACACATCCAAAGAAGGGCCATGAAGCTGGTGAAGGGTCTAGAGCAGAAGCCTTATGAGGAGCAGCTGAAGGAACTGGGGCTGCTTAGCCTGGAGAAAAGGAAATTCAGGGGAGACCTTATCGCCCTCTAACAACTTCCTGAAAGGAGGTTATAGTGAGGAGGGTGTCGGTCTCTTCACCCAAATAACAAGTGAGAGGACGAGAGGAAAGAGCCTCAAGTTGCGCCATGGGAGGTTCAGATTGGATATTAGGAAAAAGTTCTTCACCAAAAGGCTTATGAAGCATTGGAAAAGGCTGCCCAGGAAGGTGGTTGAGTCACCATCCCTGGAGGTATTTAAAAGATGTGTAGATGTGGCACTTAGGGGCATGGTTTAATGGGACCTGGTAGTGCTACGTTTATGGTTGGATTCAATGACCTTAGAGATCTTTTCCAACATAAATGATTCTATGAGTCTATGATAGATACATCCACAACACTGGATGTGCAACCACTGCAATCTAGCCCCCTGATTTAGATAGGGGCTTAGTAAGGGCTTGGATGCTCTGTTGGGAGTATATATACACCAACACAACAAAATACATGTTAGATCATGCTCCCTGATTGGGGGTGAGTGGATCTGCGTGTCAAGACCTTGACTTGTTTTATCTCTGCTAAGCAGAACTGCTCAGGCAGGTACCTGGGTTTGACAACCTTAACACATTTGTCACTGAAGGTCAGAGCCTAGGGATTCCTGAAGACTGTCCAGCTGATCAGGTCTTATGTTTTTAACCAAAACCATTTTCTTCCTAAACATCACTTGCATTGGTTAGTGTCCCTGGTTTCTCATTAGGGAAATAATGAAAGTGTATAGAAGTTTGTGATCTTTAATCCAGCTACCTTTGGTTTGGTGTTCAGAAGATACATGTTACGAGCCCAGTGGGCAACTGGCCTGGGTGACATGTCTATACCTGAACTTCTGTGTGTGGAAAGTGGAGGAAAAGGCACTGACTATCCTTCTAAAGTAGTTTTAAGATTTACTATCAAAAAATGCTGCATGAGGCCTAAGTATTTTTATTACCGTTATTATTTGAAATTATGCAGCAATAACAGGAAGGTAAGATCATCAATGACAGCTGAGCAGAGCTTTAGTTAGGAAATGGTGTGATGATCCAGGCTGACATTTTCATTACTTTATAAGCTCATTTATTACCTATTTTATTTGTTGTGAGAACCAAAACAAAGTGGGAAAGGGGTTTGAAGCAATCAAACTCAAAGAGAAAGGCTGTGCATGAACATAATGAATTTTCAGGAAACCTGATACAAGAAGGAACAGAGAAGCTCCAGACTGTTGAGACTCTGAGAAAGAGAAACACATCAGGAAACACTCTGCAAGCAAACTATGAGTACCTGAAAACATCAATCTCTGCATATTCATTGTCATGCAGGGCTGGGCACCAAAGCTTTAACAGGGAGGGTCCCCTTTCTCAGTCAGATTGCAGGCTGCACCCCTCCGAGCTGATGCATCCCAACCACCAGGAGCTTTGGGAGAGCCTAGCAAAGGCTTGTCTCTGCCAAGGCTCAGAAAGCCTCTTCACAGGGATTTGGAGATGTAACTCCTTCTTTAAGCAGAATAGCGCTGGATAGATTTTTGTAAAATGTTTTGAAGTGTGACTGTGCCAGATCCTTGCGTCTGACAATTATGTTTGTTTAAGCAAGACCTTTGAGTTTGTAACAATGGAATTATCTATTTTTCAGGACAATTAACACAATGTTTCTGTACAAGCTGAAGGTCAGAGGATTAATGTGGTTTTATCTACAATGCATTTTTAAAAGCTAATTAAGAATCATTCAGTTCACTCTGTACTAAAGACTGAGAACATTTCACATTAGATGACTTGCTCCTCTGCAGTAGCAGAAAGAGAGAGAGAGGAATGGAGGAAAGGAGGAAAGGTGAAGGAGTGAGCTGGCATGCAAATAAACAAATATATCATAGGGATGCAGTTAATGGAGAGCAGTAAAAAACTCCATTCTGGTAACACTAGAGATAAAATTGTCTCCTGGACAAAAGGGCTAATCTAAAATATTAATCAGCAAAAATATTCAGTATTTGTAATCACAAGAATTCCTTGTTGGAGGAAGAGAGATGGAGAGGAGTAGAAAGAAGTGGTGCTCTAAGAACATTATTTTAGAGACCTTTTTCTCACCTAGTGTTTATGGATCATCTCCTCCTCTCTCTCTCTCTCTTGCACCTGACAGCCTGTACACACCACCGTTCCTCTGTGGGGAAAGCCTGGTTATGGGCCTCTTGTCAGAGATGAGTCTTCTGGGAGGAGGTACGCATGGGTGAGGAGCAGAGGTGGGACCGGGGTGCCAGGTAGCCAGCTCCTGGCAGAAGGAGCTGCCTGCTGCCACGGGGATGGGTGCTGGTGGTGGTGAGGAGGCAGCATGCCCTGCACACACCTCAGCTTCAGGGATTGCAAAGGTTGGGGGAAGCAAAACGAGAAACAAAATCAGAGACATCCAGAGGTGACACGAGGATTTGAAAACCAGGGTGAGGAGATTATTTTTAATGCAGTGGCCTCTGCCTAGTCTTTTAATGGGAAAAGGTAAGAAAATTGGAAGCTGTTCCTACACTCTTACTTTTGGATGCTTATCTACGCTGCTGATTCAAGAGTTCTGAGGTTCATTTGCTGTGTCTGCCCAAAGCATGTAAATACAATCAGACACTGAGGTGCCTCATTTCAAAACTGGGCTATGCACTAGTATTCTGTTGATGAAATGTGGCAATTATTTCAGGCTTAAAACCTTTTAGCAATAACAATATGTGCTGCCAATCACAGCTTAAAAGTACACACGCATTCAAAGAGCAAGCTGAATGAGGAGTAACAGCAACATGTGTAGCTAGAATATATTATGGATTACCAGCCTCTTACACAAAGGCTAGCAAACTCTTCAAAATGCAGCAACCTACAGAGCTAATAAAAGGGACAGAAATATGCGGATGTCTCAGTTTGTCTAATTTGTGTCTTTCTAGCATTGGTAGGATGACTCACTGGATTTAGCAACAGCTTGTGAAGATGAACGTATTAATAACTTTATGCAGCAGCTCTGCCGTAAAATGCAATCTTTTACAATTCTGTATTCTAAAGTGAAAAACAAGCTTAGAACCAGAATAAAATTAGAAAAGATATTTGAATTGTCAGCTTATTTTCTTTTAAAATCTGTGTTTATACATTTAAACATGCAACTTGGAAAAGAGTATTCCCTTTCATCACCATCCCTTCCCCTGTGTGCCGCTCCCTACTACAGAAGATGGAAGCATATTTAAATATGGGGCTACCAGGATAATACTTCAAGGTATTCTGTGTCATTCTGTGTATTTTTGTATTGTACCAAACATGAATTAACATTTTTCTCCCTATCCATAAACACTTGAATAGGAAAGATTATGTAGACCATGTATAACTCAATGGCAAAGAAGCCAGTTGCATATTGAAATTTGCATATGTAATCCGCAATGTTAGTAAACAACAAGATGTATACCCTTTCAGCTTTTGAGAAAATTCAACAGATTTTAATAATTAGATAAGTGAGCACAAGGCTTGCCTTGAGGTCATAGAAACTATAGCCTTGAATCTTTCAGTCCTATTTTATGGTTTTAGGCATCACTCTAGTCTACAGAAAGGTTCACCTGAGTACTTGATGGCTTGTAGAAGGTTATATAGAAAGTGTCTGACAAAGTAGCAAGTAGAATCATTGTTTCTAGGTAGTAAGATGATGACAAAGCCACTAGGCTGACCATTTTGTTTCTCCTTGATTTTAATGAGACTTGATTTTAATGAAGCAGTTTCACAGACTGGGTCACTTATTGGAGATATGTTTGCATTTGTGCATTAAACATACGTGCAAATTTACTGAAATATTGGGAAGAAAAGTTACAACAATTTTAGTGTAGACAAGACCCAAATGTTAATTTCTAATCTTATTGATAAATGTACCTTTTTATGCTAAATAGCATGAAACACAATTGATTAGGTTCAGGACATTCACTAACTGTATTTTTAACTTTAAAAAAAAAATATTTTCTGGGTGTGGATAAAGCCTCAGAAAGATTATCTATTTTCTACCACATTAAGTGGCTTGATAAGTTGATGTTTCTATTTATTATTAAAAATGAGCTAAACTTGTGAAACAACTAATGCAAAAATCTATGCACTCTATTCAGTCTTTTCATGCCATGCACCCTTTGAAAAACCTTATGCTCTTGATTGATTTAGTGTATAAGAGAAAACAATGTTTCTAATGTTTTTGTAAAAATCCCAAGCTCAGAGTTGAAAATTGCATGTATTATATATATACATACTTATATGCATATAAATAATATACATAGAATGCTATATATAAAAATATAATGGAAATGCATTACACACATATATGTATAAATATACTGTAATATATGTGTGTGTGCATATATTAATATCTATATCTCCAGCTTGGATTCTTAAATGATAATGCATTACGTATGTCCCTATCTCAAATGCTTAAAACCTGTGCTTACACTAGTGCTTACACTAACCAGTCAGATATCTACTGCAGAGAAAGACAGACTTCAATTTCTTACCTGCTTTTTTAATTTCAGGGACAGCTGTCTTCTCTTTTTTTCCTTCTTTTTCTAAGATTTAATTAAAGAAAGTAATTTGATATGCTAGAACTCTGAATCATACACTCAGATATGCAGTCAGCCAAGTCCTGGTGGGCTGAAAAAAATGTGACTTATTTGGGATTTTAGTTCAGATTATTCCCTTACAGCACTTGCACCCAACTAGCCACAGAGCAATCAGCTGAAAATGAAAATTAATCAGTATGCATCAACTATGGATGATTTGGACCCTTAATAATTCATCAAAGGCTAGGCAAAAATCATCAGTGCATGAATGTGGCACCTTTTAGCTTAAGCTCCAGTAGCAATGAGATCATTAAAAAATAATGAATGACATAAGTATTTTCCCATGAAAGCAAGACCTTAGTGGATTTTAGATGTTTCCTGGGAATGAATGATTCAAAATGGTTTAGGCTGATATCAAGGCATTGCAGTTTGGTCATGGCAGCTTTTTGGTTGTGATTCTATAAAATAAATAAATATACCCCACCTTCAGAAAGTGGTGTACCATGAACTGAGTGATATCTCCCAAGAGTTTTGTGTATGGCAGTATCAGTATGTCCTGCTATATATAGGGACTCCATTAAATTGTTTAACAAGCCCACAAATGGCATCAGACAGGAATTTTTATTTGTCAGAAAAAAAGTTTAGAAAATATCAAACACCAGACACATCAGACATCAGGTACTGAAGAAGTGGTAACATGCAAATAGTGACCAAGCAGCTAAGAGAAGAACAATGCAGAGCCAGAAGCATAGGATTAACCTAACAAAACCCAATGGGATTTGAGCCAGAAGTGGGAGTAAAAGATGAATGAGGCCAATAAGAAACATTCCAAACCATACCTTTCCTCTCAGTTTCTGTCGCAGCCCTCTTTACATCAGTCTTTTTCTTTTCCTCTTTTTTCTCTAAAAAAGGAAACAGAAGTTCAGCTGACTAATTTTACATCAATATGTATATACAAATACACATGCGTATGTATGTACATATATTTGGGATGGGAATCCTTGACTAACTACAATAGGTTCTAGATTTGATAAGCTGGTTACTTATTTAGGAGTTTACTATCAGCAGCTCAGAATATACAGCTTAATACTCAGAGGCTGAATGTGGCATTAAGGATAGAACTGGAACCAGTATGTACACGAGATAATTACTTAAGTAAGTACTAATTCAGGAAATTATGCCCATTAAACTGGTGTAACTAAGAGTTTATTGTGGCGATTCAGTAGTCATGCCCCTATTCTGCTTCCTTTATAAAATCTGACTGGGAGAAAAACTTGCAAGTTGTACTTGGAAATAAGTGCAGAATGCCATGAAAAGCCTGCAAATACAATATATCTTTATAACAATTTTTATGAATTGAATCTTTGAAACATTCATTACAGGACTTCTGTTATTCATGGAAAATTGCAGTTAAAGCATGATCTACAAAAGAACATGACTTGTTCTTATAAAAGCATCTGCCTCTATTTTTTTTTCAATTAATTGGACAACAGTAGAAATAAGGATAATGTTTTTGCTTATTTTACAAAAAGCTACAACAATTTGATGACCTATTCCATGAATGTTATTAATTAGAAAATTGAAAGTTCAGTAGAGGAAATGAGGGAGCTATAATTCTTATTTTTCCTTTGGGAAATGAATCCCCATTTTGATGGGGAAGAACACAAGAGTACAAGAATAGCTAATCTAAATGTTTGGTTTTTTTTAACTGCTTATCCGCACAAAGCCAAATTTTTTACCTTCAGTTTGTGCTGCATGGCTTTGTATGTTGATGTACTTAGTAGAACTATAGTTTTCTTTACTGTTATATAGATAAGAAACCAAATTTTATTACCATACAAAACAGCTCAAACACAGGACCATAAGCCTTTAAGCAGGAGTCTTTTCTTTACTTGAAAAATATGTAAGGTATAGGAATATTTTCTGAAGCCAGCAGATCCAAGAAGCAAATATGCTATTATCCCTTGCATAAATTAACGTGAAGATAAAGGAAAGAAAGAAAAAACTTACTTTTAACTTCTCTAGCTACCACAATAGACTTTTCTTCTGCATGAAAAAATATATACAAACAGAGAATGAAAGAAATTAATTTAAATACTGCACAGCATGCTTCCTAAACCAAAACAAAATTTGTGTATGTTTGATAGAAAAATTACTATTTTCAGCGAGTACATGAATTCCACAGTCTGTCCACAGTGGTTTCATAAAGTTATTTTGCATATTGTGGAGGTAATATATTTACCAATATTAAGGGTCTCCCCAAACCATACTTCTGCTGATTTTCTGACGATAGTGTTTAATGTTAAGCATCATCTTGACGTGCTCCAGTTCTTTCTTGTTTTAAAAAAAATTCCTTCAATGCATTTCCCTTGTTATTGTCTTGACATTATGAAGCAGAAAATCCTTGTATGTGTTTAACAAGATGTGTCTCCCAGTGTTTTGTGTGCTTAACTCTCCCTGCTGAAACCCTGAGCATGCTAGACTTCAAGCTCCAAATTCCTTTGTGTCATGAGTGTGCTTTATGATACTCAGGTTTCTTAAGCACTTACAGAGCATCAGAGTAGTGCTCATCCTCCACAAGCTTGTTTGGAGCTTAATTTTTTTGTATATTTTAATATTCTTGTTATTGTCTATCTCCAGGGTTCCCAAGAGTCTCTCTTTCTCTTTGACATGCTGCTGCAGAGACTCATGCTAGGGACCGTGGCTGCCTCCTCAAAATGGAAGACACTTCATCCTCAGATCACATATAAGCTGTTCTACAGCTCCACTTTCCTGTGCCACCTGTGACTTTTCAGTGTTTCATTTCCTCATGTAATGTACAACTCTTCTAATTTCTAAAATGTGGTTTAATAGTTTGCTTACTCTGCCTGATTTAACCCAAACATATCAAGTCTATCAGTTACTGTCAGAAAAAACCCCTTCCTTCCACTAGCCTTTACACCTCGTAACTAGAGACTGAAATGCTGCTGATACTTCTGTGATTTTCATTTTTTTCTGAGTGCCTCAGTTCTGGTGGAGCTGCTAACAGCTCCACTCTTCCAAGTAGATTAATTTTTTTCTTCCTTCTGGTGCTAGGCGATGCACAGGAATAACTTGTAAGCCCAAGCTCCTTACAACCAACAAAATTCTTTTTAATCAGAGACCATTTCTGCCTTTGACTTTGTAGCATTTTACATGCTTCTAGGGCCTAGCTAAGCCATGTGAAATCTGCTCCAAATTTCATAGAATGATTCAAAGCTGCATGTGTTGTGAGAGCCATGAGCTGAGACATGGAGCTTTTAGAAGTGGAGCTTTGTATAGAGGAGGTACAGGAAGCAGCAGGTATTTTTACTGTAAATAACCTAAAGCACAAGGAGACTACATCTCTGGCTGCAGAGTTTTTAGTGCTAAGTCATTCCACCAATTAATTCCACTGATATAATTTTCTTCGATCAAGCTCTCAAGTTGCAATATTCAGAGTGTCCAGGGAGCCTAGAGACATCTATATTCGCTATGAATTTTCTATAATATGATTACATAGAGGTATTAAAGGACTGTGGCCCCTATTTACCATTAGCACTTCCCCATACAAGATATGCACTCTTGGTCAAGTGTCAGAAAAACAGTCACAGGGCTTCCACTCACATCTCAGCTGCATCTAGCCCTATTGATGTCCCTCACAGCTACTACTGACAAAGGTTTATGCAAATGAGAATGATGGACTTGGTAAATGGATATTATGGAAAGAGCTATTTCTGATTTAAGGAAGTAATCCCATTTCTTGAATAAATTTATTTCCTCTCAATTTGAGTAGCTCACATTTAGATTGTTGCATATTAAGTGTACATTTAACACCAGCAAAAATTGTAATTTCTGAAGCAGTAAATGCAGTGGGTTTTCTCCAGATATGTACACAGCTAAATTAATAAGCAGAGCAAATAATTAAATAGGAACTTATGCAGGTCTTCTGCACTGTAAAATATGAACCCTATGTGTTAATTGAAAGTACTTCTTTTTTTAGCTAGAGGCAGTAACAGGACTACAAATGTCCATGGATCAACTGCATAAAGAGGCATCGTAATATGTGTGAACAGTGGGTTACACAAGGAAACATAAGGTGTTTTTGATGATTCAGGGTTAACTACAATATGGAACTGAAGCGCAATCAACTATTAAAAAAAACTATTGTTATTGTTACTGTTTCTTGATAATGAAATTAATGCTATTTTTTCACCAGAAGCACTAGTCTTGAACTACATTTTACGTACAGGGTGTAAGAGATGTGTGTACAAAAAGACCTCACTTTCAAAAGCCTGCAATGACTTTACAAGAATGAAATAGGGATTTATGCAGATGGCAGAGTACAAGATGACAGAATCAGTCAGCAAGACAAGCAATGGACTTTGCATTTAGTCAAGATTTTTCTGTAGACTCTACGCAGAAATGGGGCTTTATATAGTACAAGAAGGAATCCAGTGAGCATGAGCAGTGTGAATTAAAGCAGTGATGTGCTACTGATAGGAAATTCAGGTAAAATTTTTTTCTTAGGGAAAAAAAAAAAGGAAGCAACATAGAATAGTTTCCTTGAGAAGTGACTGGAGCAAAGAGATCAGCCCTAAAGCAAATAAACATCTGAGATGGAATTATTTATTTCTGAATAAGGGGTGAGTGACTGAGGACACTGGTGGAAATCCAAGTAAGATTCAACAGAGACCAGGAAAATGGTGTTTCAGACTGAATTGTCTTTACCAGCTTTGACAATGTCCTCGTGTTATTTTCATGGGACATCAACTAAGTCTTGGACAACAGGGGGAGGGAAGATAACAGAAACATGATAGCAATGCAGCACTTGAAAACAGGCCTGGTAAGACCAGTGTGCTACTGTGCCAGTGCTGAGTGGAATCTAAATTTAGGGATGCACGTGAGTTACTGGGCATAGTGTTATGGGAATGCTGCCTGGGAACTGGAAGAGGAAGGTGCTGCAAGAGTTTCTTCTCTGTATTGCTCCAGATGCTCCATGTGCTTATGGAAACACTGACTCTGGAAGGAATTGTCATCTTATCCCATCCCTTCTAAGAAACTGAGGTAAGGAGGGCAGCAAAATACGGCCACCAGTACCTTCCTGTGGAGCATCATGCATATAACAAACACTAACTAGTCAGAACGAATGCTAGAAGTTTGGAGATGTTTTGGTTCAGATAAGCCTTCTAAAGTTCAAATACTTATACAAGGTTTATCTGCATTTATCTAAAACCCTGTTGTCAGGGAATCTGAGGAGAAAAGCTCTTGTGAGAGACTTTGGATATTTCCTGGCTTTTTGAAATACTACAACAGCTTTTCTTCCCTACTGATTCTGGTCCTGGCAGAAATGAGGAACAGCAGAGATATATGTATACTCACCTACATAAAAAACAGAACAAACCAAATATTAATTTAGCTTTTCCTGAGCAACTATAATTCAGACAGAATGCAATAACTTCATTCCAGGTAAAACTTCATTCCATTTTTCTGCAAGCATCTCTGTACACCTTAAGCTGTCACCAGCATAATTTTAAGAGACCGTTCCAAAAAAACACAGGTAGTATTTTTAAAATTTTATTTCCTTATTAATTTTGAAGAGAGTATGGTTGTTCTTTCTTTGTTTTAACTGGTGACTGAAATTCTTTCCCCGCTGAACTCAATGAAAGTTTTGCTGTTGATTTCACCGGGAGTTGGATATCCTTTTAAATATTAAAATAACTCATTACCTTTCAGTTTTTGCTGACATTTCTTTCCCCTTTGCATGTTGCTTAGGGTGGACACTGACAATGACTGGTCAGTTGCACTTTTGATTCTAAACAATTTTACAACCATAAACAAAATAAGGCCCCTACATGGTTACAAACATCTTGGAGGAATTAAAAAAAATACCAGGAAATATTTCTGCTTAGTTTAGGATACCATGAAAACTCGTACTTTTAAAATTGAATCTAAATGTCAAGTAAAATTTCACCTCAGCTGTCTCTTTGAAAGAAATCTCTTTCTGGGGTAAGAGTGTCCTTGTTGGTCCAGTTATTTTCTCTGTGAGAAATAATTCTGTCTTGTCTCAGCCAAACTACTGAAAAGTCAAGAAACCTAAATTTAGTTTAAATTTAGATTAATACTAAATTTAGATTAATACTACTTAGTATTAATCTAAAGTCCTATGAACTGCTTCTTTTCACACACAAACACATCTATATACGTGCGCGTGCATGCACACACACACACTCTGACATTCTCGAACTTATAGGTGAATGCTTAGGCCAGAATTGAGTGCATTTTTTGCAAAGCTCTGTTTAAACTGCACCATTTCATTTCAGGAGAGTAATGCAATACAATTTGTTCTCATATTGAGCAAGTGAAAGACTAATGGGGCACACAGGTCACTGGAGATATAGTACACCCTGAAGTCCTAAGCAATCTCTCCAGCCTGATTTTGCTTTTTGAAACTGTTTCACTGTTTTCAAATCCCAATCTGAAACACAGTTTGGCAGCTTTGAAAATATTTTTGAGGTCTGCAGAAAATATGTAATAGCAACACCATGCTTAAAATTCCTAGCGCTTTCATGTGACCCACATAAGTGTTCCTCATTTCTTCCTGTAGTGATTATAGGCTCCTTTTTCATGGCTCTGTTGAATTAAGCAGAAAACTGTTCGTTAATAGCATGGGGCCATATGTTGCCCTCACTAAACAACACAGTGGGGAGTAAAGGAGTATAAATACCAGTGTAATGAAGCCAGAGTATGCATGCCAAGGGAAAAAAAAGAGGGCATGCCATGACAGGACCAGCAATAGAAACTCCATTGGACAATTGTCAACGTCAAATATGATACAAATATCATTATGATGAAGAATTAAATTCCCAGGGGAACATTGACTTCTTATGGTACAATCTTCTCTAGCAAGAGCCAAAACAACCCAGCTAAGGCAGCAGGGTTAGCTTTCTTCCTCCTTGTGACCGACATTCCTACTAGGCAACACAAATAAATAGCAGCACCAATTGTGTTGCCAGTGCTGGGAAGGGTTTTGATGGTGCTTTTTATGGGGCATGTTTTTGAGCAAGAATGTTTGAGGTTTAGGAAAATGGGATGACCAGGCTATGCAGGACCTCTTCTGCAAGGGTTTCCTTTTCCAAAAAAACATGGAATTTCTGCCTTTGAAAGCCCAGAGAATCTTAATCCAAGTAAGTATTTTCCATTTGCTCGTGCAAGATATGCAAAAGATTATTGCTTTTCTGTAAAAGTTAAAAAAAACATTTTAAAAAGTTAAAATAATCTTCACTGTTATTTGGGTTTGTTTTACTGGGTAGATTTTGGTGAATATTTATTTTTAAATCCATAATCTAATATTGTAAAATGGATTATTATTAATAATAATAATGAGAAAACATAGTAATATTTCTAATCAAAATATACATGTCTTTGTACATATTTTTTCTACATTCTAGTAAGCTTTTTTCCCAATGTCTGTTTAATTTTTTCTGTCTTATGCTGGAATAAAAGTAGAACAGAAGAGCCTCATGTCATTAAGCAAAATGTCAAGGGCTTTCTGAAACAGTGAAGATTTAGGTTTTTTTCATCATAGCTAAATCATTAGAGTTTACTGCTTAAATGTCTAATCTAAATCATTAAATAACTGTCTTTGAAACCTTGTGCATACTATTTCAAAGGTTTTACTGTCTTCAGTACAGACTCATGGAGCTGTAGGGCTCATATTTCTCAAAAAATCTTGGTTTTATGCTGTATATACAGTACCTTGTTAAAGCTACCTAAACACTTTCTTCTAACAAACTAGATTAAAAACTAGCCCATTGTATTATGATGTTTCTGACAGAAACATTTTTCTTATTCCTTTTTATTCTCCCTTGGATTAAAATTTATCAGAAAATGGACTTTCATCCACAAATCTTGTCAGTATTATTAAAAATGTTCTAAATTTGGAGAAAACTTCAAAATTCTGCATTTTTTAAACATTTCTGTTGTATCTTGAATCACTCCCTTTCACTAGAAGGTTTTTTTTAAGGGTAATTGATTTTATAGTAGAAAAGAAAAAAAAAATTCTTGAATCACTTGTATCTTGAATCACTGTCTTTCACTAGAAGGATTTTTTTTAAGGGTAATTGATTTTATAGTACAAAAGAAAAAAATTCATGGAACAATCTGTGTACAGAAGAGCAGAATGCCATTGACAGACTGTACAGAGGCAGATTGATTTGTACAAGATTTACACACCTCTATACATCAAGGGAGCTTTGTCAAAATTTGTATTGGCTTTAGTAATTTAGATACGTTTGGTTATATCCCCTAATGTTATATTCATGAACTGAGGTATAGACTATAAATTCTTCTTAAGATAGTCAGATAGTGTACATTCTATACAGCAACAAAGATAGATGCAGATTTCTATTTCAATGCCAATTTAATCTCTGCAGGAGTTTTGGAGGAAGTTAAACATATTTCATAGCAAATCACTTTACTGTATTCTGCAAAATCTGTAATTAGAGGTTTCAAACAGTGATCTAGAGAAAATATTTTTTTTTCCTCAGAGATTCTCCAAAGACATTACAGAGCTTTTAATTTTTTCTTTTTTACCTCATTTAATATCACAAATACCAGCAAGATGGCAAAGAACAGCCAGTATACTTCAATTAAAAGGAGGGTGATATTCAGAGCCNACACTGCTGGCTTGTATTCAGCCGGCCGTCAACCAGCATCCCCAGGTCCTTTTCTGCCAGGCAGCTTTCCAGCCACTCCTCCCCAAGTCTGTAGCATTGCACGGGGTTGTTGTGACCAAAGTGCAGGACCTGGCACTTGGCCTTGTTGAACCTCATACAGTTGGCCTTGGCCTATCAATCCAGCCTGTCCAGATCCCTCTGCAGAGCCTTCCTGCCCTCAAGCAGATCGACACTCCCACCCAGCTTGGTGTCATCTGCAAACTTACTGAGGGTGCTCTCAATCCCCTCATCCAGATCGTTGATAAAGACATCATGAGGCATTAACAGATCAGAACAGTTATGTTGATGACTCTTCCATGATAAATGCTCTCCCACTCAAAGAGACAAGCACAGATTTCTAGGACAATATAACCTGGAAAATCATACTCAGATACAACACTGTTCAAAGTTTTTTTGTGAGACAATGCTCTTCAAAGTGGTACAAAAGAACTGTCTGTTTGAGATCATATGTAATATGCATTGAGATGCCTTCCACTGAAGGAAGGATTTTGATAAAGGCTTCTCATAAAGGTGCTGTGATCTTGTGAGAAAGCAAAGACATGCTATTTTGGAACAATTAATATGAAGCCTTACTAATAACTAACAAAACCTCTGAGCTTAGTTTTGACATTTCTTGTTTAACTGCAACATCTTCCTGAGAGCTTACCCTGCCATGTCAGAGAGCATAACATGGGAGGACTATCAGAAAGGAGTGTCCTCAAGTGAATGAGGAAATGGAGGAAGCTAAAAGCTTTGTTAGCTGAGCAAAGAAGTCAAGACCTGAGAGAGAGATTCACAGAGAATCAATCTCCACAGCAGAGCAGTTTTAGGATGTCAGTGGATAACAAAATACAAGAAAGCTAGAGTTAAAAGAGATGGAGAAGACTACAGTCAAGGAAGAAGCATATTAAAGTCAAAGTTAAGATAGCCATGGAGAACAGATCTGTTCAAACTACAGCCAGCACCAGCATCCTCCCTAGATGGCAGCATCAGAATGTCAGCCAAGCTGAGTGCTGCTTCCAAGTCCTTGTAAAAGCTCCAGAAAAAGATAACATAAAGAATTTAAAGAATTTAGAATGAGTTATTTTACTTCATGGTTTGCCAAACAAGGATTCCAAACTTGGAGCACAAGTAGAAGTTACGTATCAATGTCTTTCTCTTCACAAAATCCCTTTCCCTCTTTCGCTTTTTTATTGTCACAGAATCTTTTGTTTTGTTTTGTTTTGTTATTCTCTTCTCTTGGTGACCTGAAACTTCAAACTCTTCACTGAACATTGAATGTAAGATTTCAAGACATCAGTACTTTTTAAGAGCCAAACTATCATGAAATAGTAGAGCAATGATCTATCCTTTTCCCTTCTGACCACATCAGTACAAATCATTTTGCCTTCTGACCAGGAGATATCAGAAAAGTTCAATTTACATGCACACACTTCTATGCAATTTATTGCATACTACTAGAATATAGTGTACAAATTTGGATTGTCTTACATAATCACCACTTTTCCCCAAAAAATTACTGTGGAGGTGAAGGAAGAAAAAATGGCAATGATGAGGAGAGAAAGCTGAGGTTTAATAAGTAATAACAATATGCTGTTTTTCTAAGATGTCATGAATTCAGCAAAGCATAGTTTCTACTGGGCATTGCATACTAGCCAGCAAAAGTTTTCTATTTGAAAGTATCAGATCATCTAAAAAAGTTAGAGACATCTAGCATGTATACTGCCACTATTTTCACCTTACCAGAAATCAAGAATTGTCCAAGATTACCTAAGGCGGCAGTGGTAAAACAGGACAATAGTGAAAACATCTCAGTCTAGAAAAATAATAAAATCTTTTCAGTCTTTACAAGCTGCATAGGTTTGTATCTAGTGTCTGAATATCACTGAGTTAGAAAGCCTAGGGTCTAAATAGACTGGTTTCATAATTTTTTTGTTGTGACAACCATTCTGTTACTTCCTACAGTTTCACAGAGCTGGTTGCTTCTGTCAAAGGCAGGGCCAGTCCATCCATGTTATGTAAAGTACAGTTCTCAATTAACAAATGTTTGTACTTGTTCCCTATTCTGAGAACTTCACATACTATCTTTGACTATATTTCTAAGAAGAATCTTTTGTTTCAGTCTGTCCCTTCTTCTGATCTGTGATATTTAGTGAGGTACCAGTCATAAACGTATGTGAGCATTAAGAAGTCACAGATAGATGTCTCTTCAACTGTTTCAGAGATTTAAATTTCTCTGCTACTCCTCTTCTTGCCTTCTGACATTGTGCCAAATATTCCCATAAATTACTTAATTATTTTCCCCAGGGCTGAAACAAAGCTTCAGGTTTTAGGGTTCCTAAAGGCACTGTGGCATATTTTCTCATCTATGGAAACCACACAATAGCACAATATAACAGCTTTTCACAGCACCATTTTGCAGGTAATTCTTCCTTCTTCATTTCCTCCAAAACTCTTGCATGATCAGTATTGTATCCCAGTGACTGGTCTTGAGCCTTAAAGGGAATTTAGCTGTATGATTCTGAGCAGATAATCTGCCCCCCAATTTGTTTGCCAAATGGGTGTCTAATTTACATTCACAATTACCTCAATTGCATGCATAAATGAGCTAATGAAACACACAAATGTGTAACTGGTCATAAATAGTCATTTCCATGTGCAATTGCAGTAATTGCATGCTCCTCATGATTTTGAAAATGAAGAACTTAATGTTAATTTGATGCTAGTTCATGTTGTATAACAGTTATATTTAAAGATTAAGTTTATCACTCAGCAAATGCAGCAGCCTTTTTCTATTATGTCTTTTTTCTGTTATGGGTAATTGGTGGATAACAGTGTTTAACATTGCAAGGACTTCTTTTTGCTGATAAGCAGGGTTCAAACATCTCCCTAAAATAAGCAGGACTGCAAATCTATTTACATACTATATTGTGTCACAATAACCACAGTTCTATACTCTTTTAAACAGTGTGTTTATAAAGAAACATTTATTTGAGGTAAAAGTTTTTGGAGAAACAGATAGTAAGTCACATAACTATTTTTATACAGACGTTCTGATTCAAAATAATAACATTACAGAAATACCTAATTAATTTAACTCTTTGTTTTAGTCATAGGCTCTGCCAAAATCTAATTCTCATTTTCTGTTTCCAAATACTGGCAAATCCTGTAGCTCTTGTTAATTATTCTGCTGCCATCTCATCTGTTTTTCTCTTAGATTGCAATTGCTTTCTGGATAACATAGAACTAAGACCTCTATGAGAGAGATTAACAAGTGCCATGGTGTGACTGAATGACTCCGAAGTATTATATGAAAACCGCTAAATAACTACATGAAAAAAATCATGTGTTTAGTACTATTAAATTGTATGGTGTAGAGACCACGAATGTATATGGCAGTAGTAGTTTTAAGTCATCAGACATAGTCCATTTTAAAATTAAAATGCATATTTCAAGGATTTTACTGATATGATTAAACTATAAACAACATAATTCAATTGCAGGGTTATGTTTTAATCTTCTGAAGGTAAGATCTGACTTTGTATTTTTCTTTCAGTGGTTTTAACAATAGAAATGGGGTTGATAAATTCAGAGCTAGAAATGTTATGTTCATTATTGCAGATAATACACAAAAGCATTACTGAATAACAGTAGCTAAAAGAGTAATCCAAAGTATATTCAAAGGATAATGTTGATTATGTTTACAGTTAGATGGCAACTTATGACTGAATATCATTCAAAGCATTTTACAGACTGGGCCTCAATCCTGTAATCTGTTTCACTCAGGAAATCCCCTGAGCCATCTGTGGGAACTACTGTAAGGAATGTTTAGGTCTAGTCAGCAAATATGGCTGTGTCATTCACGTCCCAGGTCTAATTGTTTGATCAGTTTTGTAATATAGGCTATATCTATAAACAAAATCCTTTAGAACAGAGAGTCAAGTCAATGCGTAGAAGCCAATAAAGGAGGAAAAATCTCAAACTTGCCTTCAATAGCTGCTGGTTTCTTTCTTGGACTGTGTTCTAGAAGAAGACGAGGTGGTACCGTTTCCTTATGTCCTGCACGTGAGTATAGAGGTTAAGAAGCATAGAAAATGTATTCACTAACAAGCTGAGCAGATTCACTGGGAAGCTGAGCTCCCTTCTGAATTGTTCATGTTTAAAATATTGCACTGCACATAAAAGCTATTATCTTCCAAACACCATAGGAAGGAAATGTATTTATCAACAAATAAAGTAATTTATTTTTAAGAGACGCATTTTAAATCAATGAAGTCCAAGTGACTCAAGCATATGCTGAAACGCTTACAGTTCTATTTTTCTTCATTAGACTAAAAAACTCTGAAGAATAATACTGTGATAATAAGGTTACATATTCCTGATGCTTCTTCTACAGTAAAAGCTTATTTTCTTCTGTCAAACAAATGATCTTCAGTTGTTCCCTCAAGTCCACTTATTATGAACTTCTTGAAACACCAGTAAAAATTATTATGTTTCTTATCCTTAAGGATTATTCTTAATTAGCCAAAACCAACCAGGTCATGCACTGTAAACACTGACGAGGTTCTGATTCCAGCTGCTGACTGAAATACCTCTACTCTCTCAGAGTGTTGAACTATACTCTCTTATAGTGTTGAACCGGGATTTTCTGTGCTGTCTTAGTCTATGTGCAGATACCGTGCTTTATCCAAAATATTTTTCACTTAATTTCCCCAGAGATTCAAAACCAGATCTATTACACTCTTGTATTACTTTCTGTTTTATAACACCTGTTTGCAGTCTCCTTATTTCCTTTTAAATTCTTTCTCTGACATTTATGCTTAGTAGCTATCATTGTCATTTGGAAAGCACAATTTGTTGTGACCTGTGAAATAAAATCAAGTAGTTAAATATAATAACAATTCCATCATATGCACCGGCATACATTCACTGCACCAGAGTCCACATGCAATCAGGCTGTTAAATCTCAGCTCCAGCTCCACATCAGAAACTCAAAGCCACGCCTCATGCTTGGTGATAGACTCAGAAGAGAAATTAAGATCTTAATGAGCCTTGGAAACTGCAGTATCATACTTACACCTCTCATTTTACAAAGGTATGTATACTCATCGGGAATGCATGAGAAAAACATCATCTTGAAGACAGCAGTGGGATTTGAGCACCATGGTCTTAATGTTATTGCATCTCATCAGCATATGTATGATTGCAGGCAAATAATTTGCAAGCATGTAGTTTAGCTCATCCAGTAATTTGTATAAAATATCACACATGGAGCCACTCAAACTTGACTCACATGCCTGAGCCACTGGCAAAATGTCGTCACATTGACAAAATCAATGCACTGAAGGTGCTGTGCAACAAATCATAAAAATCTTAGGTTTCACATATATTTCCTGTCTTGACAATAATCATAAGTGGATATTTACCAATCCCATCATGTAATGACTCTAGCCTTAAAATGAAAAGTAGGCAAACTTCAGGAATCCAGATGTCTAGCCATGATTTTCCAAATACTTTATGTCTTTAAAAATCATCTTGAAATTGCAAACTGAGCTAACGAAATGCTGAATACGGTTTGTTGCCAACCAGAACAAAAAAGTTATACCCATAACCTCTGTCAACATATAGAAACATCATTAATTGAATTCCTAGTTCTGAATGAAAACAAAAACAACACAAAAATTAATAAAGAATGGGTAAATAAACTTAGTCTTTCTGCCAATTTTGATTAGAGTCCTAGACTAAAGTTCTTTTTTTTTCTTTGTTTTTACCTAAACTAGATCACCAATCCCTAGATGGAAAAAGTGATAAATTTTATAACTTGGGCTAATTGTTTTGTGTGAAAGATGATAATGGGCAGTGGCTCAGAATGTTGAGTATATCAGTAATGAAGAAGAATAGTCAATAATTTGGTCTGCAGTGTGGTATCTACTGTGTGGAGCAATGATCTAACACCTCTAGGTCAAAGTATAGGCTGGCCCCATTATCTTCCTGCTCTTTGCTGTAGCAGCAGTTTTCTAATGATTACACCAGTGTTAGCTAGTACAATGCCAGTGCGATACCACTTATTGCTAATGACTTGTCAAGTTCTATTTTATAGTTTTAGAAGTTTTAAGCAAATCATTTATTTCATGCAAATTGACCACATGATCCAATATAAGAGTGTTTTAAGCACCAAAAGCTTAAGCTTCACAGATCAAAAAGTTTCCCTTAGGCCAGAGTGTTTGTTCTGAGCAGGTTCCCATCCACTCTGATAAAAAGCTTCTTTATTGTTTCCATGTGTTATTAAATGTCGCTCTATTCACTTTGAAGGGAATGCAAAGGATAGTAGTTGAATAAATATTTTATCCATTCTTTTGATGAAATATGTTAAAGGGGATATCCTAAGTAAAATTTCTTTTCTGTTCATTTTTCTCTCCTCTGTAAGTTATAAAGCACAAGTGTTTTTCTGCAGTACAGAGAACTCATAAATAGAAATAAAGCATTGGTCTCAGATTAGACCATTAGAATTAATGGTGTCTACTACCTTGACTCTAGCAGTGGCTAGTTGGACACTTATCCACGATGTAAATGAGAGGCAGGCAAAATATTTTTAATGATCTGGACAATCAGATTAGTCCATGAATCATGAGAAGTCATTATCCAGAATACCACTATTATTATTGGACATCAAGTTATCTCACTGCTTTAAAAATGCAGCCACAGAAAAGCACTGAAATTTAGTGTCTGCAAATTCATTAGCTTCTCATTTCAAATGTAGACTTTATTTATCTACTATAAGATAAGCAGAAAAGGTTCATTTGATGATTTTTTTTTTTTTTGGTTAGGGTTTGATTGCTCCAAAAGACGTAATTGCAAACACAAAAATGTGCATACATTTCTATGCTACAGTCCTCAAGCTCTGTGAAACTTCTGTCACTGGTGTTTATTAAATCACATGAGATGTCATGAAGAAATTCATTCTGACTTGGCTAATGAATATTTTAGATTTTATATTATATGATAAGGAATACAAGACAAACTTTAATTACCTTACTTTCCCCAATATAGGAAGTGTCTTTCTACATGTGTCAAAAATGTCATGTCCGAGCTTTGAGGATAAATTGATTTCTTATGATAACAGCAAATCATGTGGGCTTTCTTTCTTGCGTAATCTGCCCAGTTCAATTTGTCTACAGTGACCTTAATTGACATAAATAAAATCTCTAAATTTATCTTTCTAAATCAAAAGGTTATAGGATAAAAGAAAATACTTCTAAAATTATTCTAAAATTGATATTATTATTAAACAACTAAAGGCATTGTAGATGGCTGAATATTCCAATTGGATATGGGGAGAAATAATGCCACCACAGAAAGCAGTATGTGGAAACACTGTTCCTATGACTGTGTACTTCCTCATATCCATATATCACTTATCTGAACAGCGGGAATCCTACAATCCAACAGCACCAACTACTTTGTTATAGTGTCTCTCAAGTAACGCAGCAAAATGTCTTCAGATAAATCTCATTCTGCCCAGATGTGACATCTTTCCCTAATGACAGTAGAAATAACTGAAATCAAGTAAGAGTGCTCTTTGCAGAGTCCTTTGTTATGAAAAGTAAATTCAGATCAAATGTTTCATGAAGCTTGGAACAAGACGTGGATCAGCAAAATAAGGTAAGACTGCCAATTATGCTTTTAGAGGATTGAAATCTTAATGGAGTCCCACTGTTCTGTCCAGGCTTCCAGTTTTGACATGTAAGTTGCTTGAAGTTAAAAACGAGTGTCTCCTTGCTATCAGTTGTTACTCTTCAGACATCAGATTGTCACTATTCTGAGAAACAGAATTCCGCCTAGTACGTGTGCAAGAAAAAACTATTAGAAAACTGTTTTTTGTTAAGAAAGAATAGTTGAGGATGAAGAGGTGAGACTGTGTAACTGTTTTGAACCATGCAAATGGTCATTTTGGGGAAGGAATGAATTGAAATACAGGTGGCTCAGGCAGGCAATCTTTCTAAGGAACACATCATAACACAATGGTTTTATGTACACTAGTAAATTAAATGATGCCTGGGAATGTTATTGGGCTCTAGAATTCAAACAGACATATCCTGCAACATTTTTTGAGTAGCCTCTGACAATTTTGACCTGTACCAATTAGCAATGTCTCAAACAATTAATTGGCTCAGTTCAGGAGTTAGCAAGGGCCAGGGACCACTCCCAATAGACAGCCTGGATGCAGCTGGCCTATTTTGACCTTAAGGAAGTGTAAGGGATATGGGAGACTCTATGACAGAAGGAATCACATTCAGAGAACAGTTGAGTTGAGTTTGATTTACTAATCTAGATGTAGCCCACAGGTCTTAAAAGTGATAACAAAATTATGTCAAATGAAAAAAAGTAGTTTAAACAGGGTCTTAATGACCTATTTGGAACTCAATTTTTGCCAGTGGCAAATACAATTAATGGCCAATAAAACAAGGCTTTTAAGGAGGTCTATCCTAGTAGCCAACATATATTTCAGTTTTTCAGTTACACTCAGGATCTGGCTCTTTACTAAATGGATAATTGACCAACATACAGTGAAAACTATTTTGCATGAGGTTGATATTACCTAAGGAAAAACATTGCTACAGTATACGCAGCAATTACCAGTAACAATATAATCCTTTGAATTTTCATATTCTGTTTCTATCTATATGTTCCACTTGGGTTTAAAATACATTAAACATATCAGAGGTAATATTGGAGCTCTACTTAGTGTCCAACTTATATGTAAAACATGTTATTGAGAGATACTCCTCCCTCAATACACAGACGACAAAACCAAGCCTATTGTAAATAACCTAACAACCTTGGGAGGCTATCCATCTATTAAGCTAAAAGCAAGGACCAGTAGGTTGAGGGTGAAGGTGTAGGAAGGACAGGTGAAGACTGGTAATCTAAACGCTCTTTTGAATGGAGTGGAGGGAAGGATTAAATTTCCCTTCTCAAGGTACCAAGCAAAAAGTAGCAACCTGATAGTCTTCTGTTTTTAATATGCAGAGATTAGAGTTCATCCTTTGTTTTTGATGAAGCATTCT
>VZTL01074176.1:63689-80287 GCA_013400535.1 Scopus umbretta | reverse complement strand
CCTTCACCAGTTTGGGCAATGCTGTGCAGTAAGATCGACCAAGTTAATTGATTAGTTTTCAGCCAGCGTAATCTCCTGGTCTCACTCACTGTATTGTCTTACTGATGGCACAAGAAGGGGAAAGAGGACCACTCCTTTTGGAAACAGTATGGACTTCAAATTTTTTGTCAGACTGCAATCTTAAAACAACAGAAATAAATGGCTTTCTGTTTACAAAAATAGATGGAGGCCAAGAACCAGGGCCAAAGGGTAAGATTTCTGCAAGACTGCTTTAAAGACTGAAGGCAAAATGCAGCCAATGGCCTCAGAAAGGAGAGACCTCCCCAGAAAAGACAGGAAGAAAGTCTGCAGAATTTCAGATGTGTAACTGAATGGCAGAATGTTATGGAAAGCAACTTCGCAAACGGGATTAAAAAGGGATTAGAGAAAATCCTGGAACATAAATCCAGTGGCTTAGACAGTCTTAAGCTCCTGACCTCCCAAAACTGGTAGGATACAGCCATGGGAAATGCAACTCTAGCCTTGTCTTGTTTCTTCTCTGCTTTCCTCACTGCCCATTGTCAGAGAAAGGATACTGAACTCAATCACTTCCCTTGACTGGATTTTCCTAATTTCAGTTTTCAGACCTGTAACAAACAGTTGAATAGAGGAACAAACATGTTTTGCCTGGTGCACTCTGATAAACACAAAGTTTGGCACTTGCACGTCAAAACACAGGATTTGTGTCAACTTTGCAGACACATCGAGGCTGTTTGAAATCACAGCCTGCTTGCATGTCCCTTCCTCCCCTTGCCCCATCTCCCTTAAGAGTGAATGCCAACCAACTTCTCTTGCCAAAACAAAAACCAGTCAATTTTCAATCAGGTCATGTTTACTGCACTTGATGTGATGAGCAGTGCAATGTACAAGCAGACATTTAGGCTATATAAAACTTAACAAAGTGTCCCTTCTTGAATATGAAGATTTCTAAGCTTTCTCCACCTACAAAAAATCTCCAAGGAATGGAGAAGAAATCAGTACTGTGGGAGAGATGTTTTTTTCTCCGGCACTCAGTATCCTCAACTTGTATTTTCTATCTGCAGGTCATGTAACAGGCTCAAATGATAGGCATTGCATTGATTTGTCTTTGCACTGAGTATCATCAGGAAAAGACAAAGTATTAGAAGTTCACTGAGTTTGCTTCCTTTTAGGGCACTCAAAAAAAAAAAAAGGAAAAAAAGATGTTATTATGGTGGGAGACTCATTTAAAGTTAACCTGAGGTCAAGCTGTATCTTGCTGTATCTGAAACTGTAAACATGCCTAGCTTAAATCAAGAGACTGTCAAGTTTGTTCTTGCTTCCTGTGGATGGTGGGAACAGAGGTTATGAGAGAGAGGGAAGCTGTGTAAAAACTCAGTGTATGTTAGTTCTTGTTTGTGCTCATAATGGTGTCAAAACCAGGAAGATACGTTGGTCCTGTGGGTTTACCAACTCAAGTTTGGTAGAAAAGGTCTCTGCAGCTTTGCACCTTCAGCTGTGGTCCAAAGAGATTACCTTGCCTGACTTTAAGGTTTGTATAATCCTCTTTCTTAGAAGGAAAACTCCACTTCAACAAAGCATTTGCTTGATTTCACACCTGTGCTTAAACATCACTGGCTTCTGTTGGACCTCTGCATGAATCTGTTTCTCAAACTGGTTCTTCCTAGGTTGTATTATCACAAGGAGTGAAGACAGAGATGAACTATTCTCCAAATACTCCAAGCTGGCAAAACTTCAGCCTGTTCTGGTTTGCAAAACACATGGGTGCAACACCTCACTCCTATGAATTTACAGGCTCTGGCACAGAACACACTTACAGTCTAAGTGCTTAAGTCAATTTTCTCTACATATATTTGCCTTCAGTTGCTCCACAGCTCACGTGCTAGGAGGGCCTGTTTGCAGTTTCAAAGACCTTAAGTTCAGTCCTGGATGGTAAATGTGGTTGTATGGATGTGGTCATGGTTCACTGCACAGCTATGCCTTAGCCATGATAAAGAATAAAGCTTGGCAGAGGGTGAGGCTGTGGGATAAATACTCCCAAACAGCTTAGCAATCCCACTGACCAGAGCACTCACTTTGTCCCAGCCATTTAAGGCCTCCTAAGAATTGTTCCAGGAGTTCAGAAAGGAAAACACTCCTCCGTCTCTGCTAGCTGCCTTGAATGTGGCTCCAGCCCACACCACGGACTCCCCCACTGGCAGGACAAATAAAGTCATGTTTTCTTAGCTCCAGCCTCCTCACTCCTCAGGAGGATCCATGTGATTTCAAGGTGATTTGCAACAACTTTCATTTTGTCATGTTCTGACAGCAGCTTTAAATAGCTTTTTTTTTAACCCATGACAGATGTTCATAGGAATATTGTAACTCCGGAAATCTCTGGCCATCTTGGACTCATCTTTCCCATCCTGAACTCTCTTTGGAGGCTTTTTCTTATATGATGTATTCAAGGGCAGGAAAGAAAAAAAGATTTTGTTTTAACATATGAATAGGCAGGGTTTGATGAGGTGAGGCACTGTTTCAGTCAGAAAGGGATAACCAAACCCATGAACCCATGAAGCTGTAGAGAAATGTCCAGCAGATCACAAGACATAGAATTAGCACTTAATGAGAGATCACTGGCATCCTTTGAGATTTTGTAACAGATCGTGCGTACTTACACGTGGTACTAGCCCAGTGTAAATGCACTTTGAACCACCAATGGATAGCCATGAAAGGTGGTAACTTCTGAAAATATCTCATTGTTGACAAAGCTCAAGGTTCACATTAGTGCTTAACCTAAACAAGGACCAAGCATTTTCCAAATATTAGGAGAATAACCAGTTATTCAGATTTTGACACCAGAGTTAAATCCAGGGTAGAGGTAAAGAAAGCACAATGCAGAAAGAAGCTACAGTGTGTGGCTGAAGGAAATATATGAAAGAAAGTTTTGCTTTACTAAGAAGTGTTGTAGGGAGAGCTGCCTTTTGTGAAAGGTTAAGAATTGAGAATTCTTCAGTGCCTTGGTCCAGAATCAAATAGCCAAAGGTCCACATATGTTCTTCTGCCAGCGTTTCCCTCTGTCTGGCTCTACATCTCTGGAGGTATGACAGCCATGGGGCAGACTGAGCCACAGACTTAGGAGGAATTTGGATCACCAGCTTTCTTAGCCGGGTACTTCGGCCTAAGATGTTAAAACACCTTACGCAGAAAGTCCAAACATGAAATCACTTAGAGTGAACGAGCTCTTGAAAACGTTGGCTGCAACACTGTCTTTCTCTCTATTATTTTTACACTCCCTGTTTGCCTCCTGAACTCTCACTGCTCAGAGGGTAATGCTTACACAGGCAGCAGAGCAATACACTTCAGTCCTCAGCTGGGCACTTCCAAGGCACTTGATTGTATTCCCTTGCCTTATGGCACAAATGGCTGAAATGCCACCAGTGATGGGCTAGAGCATCATCAAATATCCTTTTTCCAGTGCATTGCAAAATTATCTTCTAGGGAATCATTCCACACCAGCACACATTTAGTGACTCTTTCTTCTCTTCTAAGCTTGCCAGGCTCTACCTGAAGAGCTGGCCAAGGAAGGAGACACATGCACTCAACCAGTGCCGCAGCGTGGCTTGTTTTGATCCGTTCTGCCTCTTAGGACTAACGGCAATTGCAAGCGGAGATGGTGCACTGACTCCCTACTGGAATACCAGCCTCCCATGGGGTTTCTGCATGTTTGGTGTGCGATGCCTACACGCATACGCTTTCTGGAGTTTGCTAAACCACAAGCACATCTGGGTCACTCTATTGACACTGATCTGGCTGCACCAGTTAAGGTAAAGCTAGTATGGATTCAGCCCCTCTAGCTACAAGCATGCTTTTTCTGTTGAGCCTTGCCCTTTTCAGAAATACATTCTGGTTTTTGATTGCTGCAGCGCTACTGTAGCTAGATTCACTTTTAAGTGCACTTTGTAGCATTTTGGTCTCAGAAAGCAACCTCTGTGCTTATTTCTACATTCTTCCGATCCTTATCCAATGTGCAAATGCATTGTGATTGAAAAGTGCCATTATTTGTGAGATGGTTTTCATTTTCAGAGGGCACATCTGCGTAAGTGAGATATGACTCATGCTCCATTCCTGCTCTTTGCTGTGCAGAAAGAAAAGGGAATACTGGATACAAAACCCAAGCACTTTCTCAAGAAAAAAGAATGTTTGTGATGGATGTGTAAGCATTAATGTCAGATAAAACCAGAGAATAAAAGGGAGACAGATAAACTAATCGATGCTAATGGATGAAGAGGGGAAGGATGGCCCAGTTGGTGAGGTATTACTCTGGGACTCTGGAAACTGTTAGGTTGCTGCAAAAGAAGGCGTTACAGTGTTTTAAGATACTGCTTCTGCTCCTCTGGGTCAGTGCAACTGATTGCCTGTACTCCCTTGGTCTGGTCAGTTGGAAGTGGGAGTAGTTACTTTAAATCCCTACTATATTGTGGTCTCACTTCTTCTCTAGGTGGTCATGTTCCTTCAAGTCCCATCTGCAGAGTTCATAGGCTGCCCCCAAGGTGTGACTACCTCCCTGTTCTCAGTTTATAAAGCAGTTTTGGTGACTGTAGGCTGCAAACTGCCCAGAAGGTTTAAAATCCATGGAACCACCAGATCAACCATCCTAACCCTGCTTCAACACAGGGCAGAGCTTCTCCTGATAAGTGCTGCACTGAGACCAGTAACAGCCTTGTGAAAGTTGTGCAGAACAGCAATGCATTTTGAGTTGAAAGATCAACAGACCAAATCTTCTTTTCGATAAAAGGAAAAGGTTAAGCTTTTTCACTCCCTCACACTGCAAGATGTTTTCTATCTTTTTCTACCGTGCTATTGAGCAGCTTTGTCTTTTCTATATTATTAGGCATAGTTTTACCCCTCTACCCACAACATTTTTGCTTCAGATTTTTTCAGCTGTTTTAAAAGCTTTTTAAAATAGGCCCTCTCAGACAGGAATCCTCCAGGCTCTTAAATTCCATTATTTACCTCTACGCATCTCAAAATCTCCCACTTCTATTTTTGTTTTTCTTTTTTCATTTATTTTATATTGATTTTCTGACACTTTCTGTTTTTACTTTGCCATCTGTCCTTGTGAAATCACACCTTTTTAGATATCTAATAAAAAACTCCCAGACTTCATGTACATTTTTCCTCCTCTGAATCAATTTTACTCATTAATCTTTCCAGGCCAGAGACAAGAGGCCTTTCAGAAGTACCAAGGCTATAAATGATAGGTTGAGACTCTTCCATTTTTCTGTAAGGACTGTTATCAGGCTATGATCACTGACCCCTCGGAAACCACCAGATTCCAGGTCTGTGAGTAATTAATCGTTATTAGGTAATGAGTTCCAAAATAACCAGCTTGTGTTATATGTGTGACCTTCCCATGCTACGAACTGACCAGAAGAAACTTTAGCGATGTTTTGGCTGGGTTTCCATCTTTCCTTAAGGACTGTATAGAGCAGCTGATACATTGACTCTGTTTAGGTGCTGTTCTAAGAAAGGCGATCGATTCTTTGTGGGTGCGTTTGGCTGAAGTTCCTGAACTGGTGGGTCACAGCCCCAACCAGTTGTCTTACACACAGAAGAAGTTATCATGGGTCTCACTGAAATATATGGCATGGGATTTGGTTGCCCACAAACGAGCATCTTGTGTCCCTATTCCCGAGGTATATCCATATACTCAAGGTATATGAGAAGCCTACAGAAGGTTGGCGCATGCAACCAGGGTCCTGCAGAAGATCTGTACCCAAGCCACCAGACAACAAGTGAAGTTGACAGCAAANGATCAGGGTTAAACCGCAACAGAGCTCCTCAGTTGATCCTGGTAACTGCCTGTAAGCACAGGCTTTCGTTTAGGGAAAATCAGCGCTGTGCTTACCATGGGGGTAGAACTGCACAGAGCCCTCTTCACTTATGAGTCAATGGGCTGCAGGCTCTATCCTGTCTTTTGGAATTTGTTCATATCTCCAAACTTTTTTTTTGTGATCCCATATAATAAAGTTGCTTCCTGATTAGGAGATGCTCAATGTCTAGCTTTGGTCTCTGTGTTTCTCCTTTCTCTTTGTATTTCTTTCACCATGCTGGTTTTGTTTGCTTTGGGAAAATTGCAAAACAGCTGATCCAAACCCCATGAAAGTCAGTGGGAGGCTTTGAACAGGCTTTGATGGGGTTTGGATTAATCAAGTGAGAAATAATGATAGACTGACAGATTCAGCTTTGGCATTAATCCTTTTGGTTGAAATGGCTGGCTGACTCTTGTAATGTATGTCTGTTGTTCCTTTTAAGTATTCTTACTTTACTGTTCGGACCTGAATAGACAGCTTTTGGAAGGGAAAGAAAGACAACAAACTATCATTCCTTGCTGCAAGTAGCTGTTTGTATTACATTAGCACCCGGTGGCTTTGCTGAGTCAGGTGCTGCAAAAGCATGGGCTCAGAAATGCAGTCTCTGATGAATTCCTGAGCAGTGAGTGTAGCATCACCCTCAGTCCCCACCTGGGGACTTGAAACACAGAGGGATTAAGTCACTGTTCTTCAAGTAGATGCTGGCTTAAATCTTTGGAACCAGGTTTAATGGAAGCCAGGTAATTGCAACAGTCAGTGGAAGAATCTGGGTTTTCCTTTCTTGAAAACAGATTTTCTGGGGGATTCAACTAAAGGCAAGCTGGACCCTTCTGGACAGTTTTCAACACAGAAATGCTGTGGACTTTCTGATTAATTTCTCCTAGTCCCTCCTAGGACAAGCAAACAGCATGGGGTCAGCAGTAAACAATCAATAATTCAAACACGGTTAGACATATTGTCGATGACACAGAGGTGTCATATTTGCATATTTGCTAGCTTTTTGGTCTCTGGCATATTTATTAAGGGTGTTATGGTAGCAAGTTGATGAAAAGTTTGCAAGCAGAGTCAGCTGATGTTCCCCAGACCAGTTTCGTGTCCAAAACACAGCCTTTGTTTCATCTTCCTCCCCCGAGATCCCATTCTAGCTTTGACCAGCTGGAAGGTCTATGGAGTCAGGTCTGGGAGAAGCTGTCTAGGCTGAAACAAGACAGATCAGGTGCTGAAGGGCATCTGGACTGAGTTCACAAAGACACTTCAGTAAAGAATCAGGGTTCCTACTTATTTTAAGGGAAAGCTAAGTGCCTGAGTTGTTTTGTTCATTTTTTAATCTTGACTGTTGTGACTTTCAAATGATAAACCCACAGAAAAGATGAGAGGATGCTACTAATTCCAAAAGGCTCTTTAAACAGTAGAGAGGAACAACACTGGTGCTGAGAGCTGATGGTATGCATCCTAGCCTTTATCCTTTTGTGAAACTCACGTAAAAACAGTTATTTCTTGATGTTGATTAATGTAAAATCTAATTTAAAAAAAAAACAAAAAAAACAAAAAACCTGAGAATGGCAAGCCTTGCTTTCTTGTCATCATTCCCAATGTAAGGTGGTTTCACGCTACACATTCTTTACTGACAGCCTTCAGTTTGTCTGATCTGTTTGGACAACTGCCAGAATAAGAATATGTAGTATTCATAATTCTTATATGCAGAATAAGAGATTCTCACTGTTCACTTCATTAATGATGCTTGCTGAATTTCCATTGAGTGTAAAGTGAGATCCGATGTAGATGTCACTGCATGGTGAATGGACTCGATACAGTTCCCTAAGCATAGGTATTTTTTTGGCATTTAGAATCATAGAATCATTTAGGTCGGAAAAGACCTTTAAGATCATCAAGTCCCACCATTAACCTAGCACTTCCAAGTCCATCACTAAACCATGTCCCTAAGTGCCACATCTACATGTTTTTTAAATACCTCCCGGGATGGAGACTCAACCACTTCCCTGGGCAGCCTGTTTCAGTGCTTGACAACCCTTTCCGTGAATAAATTTTTCCTACTATCCAATCTAAACCTCCCCTCGCACAATGTGAGGCCATTTCCTCTTGTCCTATCACTTGTTACTTGGGAGAAGAGACTGACCCCCACCTTGTTACAACCTCCTCCCACGTAGTTGTAGAGAGTGATAAGGTCTCCCATGAGCCTCACCAGTGCCAAGTACAGGGGCATTATCACTTCCTTACTGCTGTTGGCCACATTATTCCTGATACAAGCCAGGATGCTGTTGGCCTCCTTGGCCACCTGGGCACACTGCTGGCTCATATTCAGACAGCTGTTGACCAACACCCCCAGGTCCTTTTCTACCAGGCAGCTTTCCAGCCACTCTTCCCCAAGCCTGTAGTGTCGCATGGGGTTGTTGTGACCCAAGTGCAGAACCCAGCACTTGGCCTTGTTGAACCTCATACAGTTGGCCTTGGCCCATCGATCCAGCCTGTGCAGATCCGTCTGTAAATCCTTACTACCCTCACGCAGATTAACACTCCCGCCCCAATTGGTGTTGTCTGCAAACTTACTGAGATGCACTTGATCCCCTCATCCAGATCATAGATAAAGATATTAAAGAGAACTGGCCCCAGTACTGAGCCCTGGGGAACACCACTTGTGACCACCCACCAACTCCATTCACCACACTTCCTAGGAAATCTGAGATGTCTACATGGGACTGGCAGATATGACACAGTATGTATAAGAACCTTACATTCTCTCAGAACAGAAGTTGGAACTTGGGTAGAATACCCTGGAGCATCTCCAGTCATCACTAGATTCCCAAGACTAAGCAATTGCATTAGTCCATGGAGCTCACATAGCCTTGGCATGTGCTCCTAAAGCAGACACCTCAATCAAGGACTTGTGCAACCTTTTCCTGTAGATCGTACAGGAAGTCCAAGAGGTAAGATGCAACCAACCTTGGTTGTGCACCTACAACAGGGTGGAGAATCTTCTCTTTGCTCCTGGAGGTCTCTGTGCACCACTTGACTTTCCCAATGTCGATATAATAGTCAATATCAATGTCCTATGATAGTCACGATTATCAAAAGGGTCCTTCCACAGTGATCACAGCTGAACTGTGGTGGTAATTGACTTTTTTTGGTACTTGGGGTTGCTTATAAGGCCAAAATATAAAGCAGCACTGTCATTGTCAGAAGACATTTGCCTTTCTTGCCCTGTCCTTTTGCAAAGAATAATAATAATAATGCCAGAGTTCATTTGTAGCAAGATGAATGGCTTCAAAGGGTTCCCAATAAAAAACACAGCCTCATGTGGGGTAGCTGCATATTTTAGTGGGAGGTCTGGAAGAAATATGATCCCCTCATCTTAGCCTGCCAAGTGTGAGTAATTGTCATACTCTGAAGATTTTAGATAAGGATATCTTTGGCAGTTCTTGTCCGGTCAATAGACCTCTAGCTCTTATGCAATTTCTCTTTGCTGTAGGTTTAGTTTGTTCTGTCACAGAAACAGAGGGAGTTTTTCTAGAGCATCCATAAGGTAGCAGCTAGCCTCTATGCACAGTATTTTCTTGGCAGAGGAAGGCTGTCCTAATGAGAATAGAAAATATAGAGAAATTTTCTAACCAGGCAACTTTACACTGGGACACGCTCTTTCACTGTGTTCAGCATAGTTTGTTCCAACTATCTCAAGTTTGATGAACTTCTGCTGAAACTGCAGGACCCAGCAGGCAGTAAAACAGAGGATATTGGCCTAGAACTGATTTCCAGGACTCTTCTTATCCTAAGTGGCATGAACTCTGTTCAAGACATGTAGAAAGTACTAAAGCAATGGGGGCTCCCATTTCAGGACACAGGATTGAAGCCAAAGTTCTTCCTCCAACTTTGCTCCTACAAGAAGGGGCCTCCATGAGATATCTGCATGTTTGGAAATGTGAGTTTTGGCCTTCAGGCATTGAAAGGGGTGTTTAAAAGTGTTGAGCATTTTACCCTGCCTTTGTGTGTGTGTTGGTGTGCTACTAACTGATATCCTTTGGCTCCTACTGTCTCTTTCCACAGTGGGAAGAGAGACTAAGGATAGGGACAGAAAAATTCAGTATGTTCTTTTATCTAAACATGTGCTTTGTATGAACTATCTACACATTTCAACCTTTTGCATCAAAGTCTTGAAGGATAGTATAAAACAAACACAAAAACCTCAATGACCACAAAACAAAACAACAACACAAAGTCCCGTTTTCTTCTTTCATTCTGTTTCCTTCCCTCCAGCCACAAAAAGAGTCTAAATTAATTTATTGCATCACTGATTTCATAGGACAAGATGAGAAATTTTCATATATCTGATATCTGAAAAATAACCTCCACCCACTGGTGTGGTGAGAATAACAGGGAAAAGGGAGGCAAGAACTTGAGATATTGCCATATTTTTTTATGAGGACAGAATTCCTGCTCTAAATCAAATCCATGCAGACTTTTGAACTTCAGACAAATTTTGTTCAGCACTCAGGTGAGTGGGAGTTTTATGGTGAGCTCAAAGAGATGAAGGTCTAGCCACAAATGAGTTGTCCTGCCTTTTCCAATCGTGGCTATTTCTGTTCTCACAGTCAAGACCAAACTTTGTTCTCAAGACCTGGTCTCCTGACTTTCCATATTGGATTTCTGCAAACATAGTCTCAGTCCCAGCTAGAAAGCACCCTCCAGAGAACTAGGGATTTCCTTGCACCTGAGTGTGACCAGTTTATTAGGAGACCATGAAATACATTCATAAAACCTGCCTGTGAGCCAGCTGGGTGATGGAAGGTTGGGCAAGGTGTGGAATGCACTGTGCTGGAACCTGTTACAGCAGGCTAATAAAATCCCGAATGGCATGAGGAAGGTGACAAGGGCACTATTCCTCATCGTCTTTTGCACTACCAGCAATTCTGCAATCAAATAGAAGTGCTGGGTAGCAGGTTCAGAAGAAGCCAAAGGAAATAATTTTTCATACGAAGCATAGCTAAGCTATGAAACTTGTTGTCAAAAGACAGCGTAGATGCCAAATGTTTAAAGGGTTTCAAGAAGCAGGTAACCATGCAGGGCTGTTAACTAGAAATACACCACATCCAGCTTAGGAAGGTCCTGAGCTGTAGACTTTCATCCTGTGCTCACCTTATTTCTATAGTTTCCTGTAGGCATCTGTTTCAGGCCAGTGTCAGAGATAAGATATTATTCTTTTTCAGTTTATGGAGTTGATTGACACTAAGTAGCTTACCTAGAAATTCCACATCCTCCATCATGTAGACCTTGGTGGTCAGTTGTATGTGGTCAGAGAAATTTTAGCACAGTTTCATGCCTCTTCAAGCTGGTACCAGTTTTAAAACTGGGGACATGCTCAAATAAACACTTTTTCAATTTTTCTCCACTATATTGATGTTTGTGAATCCCACATTCACAGTTTATCTGGGTTACACAGTGGCCAGTCTCTAGAAGCATTGCTGGGGTACCCCAACAGTAACACTGCCTCCCAGATGGAGCCTTTTCCGCAGAGAAGAGTTTGGATGAGTTGATCTAGTGGTCCTATTGACTTTTGGGTAGTCTGCGGCCTACCTCAACTCAAAGTGCTTTATAAACTGAAGACAGAAAGATAGTTGTGCGGAGAAGGCCGTTCATGCAATCGGTACAGGAGCCTTGAAGAAAGGTGCATGCTGCCCAGGTGTCAGATGCAGCTACAGTGGCAGCTCCCCTCTCCCTGCCACATGACTCCATATATTGTCTTCTGCTTGGGAGATGCCCCTTGCCCCATGACACGGAGTTCTGGTACTGTAGATGTACTCAAGAAGGTCTGCGTGGGAAGCGAATTTGCTTACTGTTTTCTTATCTCTTCAGACTATCTCTCTCCTAGCTTCCTCTCCCTTTCCTTCCCTCCTGCCTGCATCTTATCTCTTACTTGGCAACTCTCTGAGTTGAATCACCGGCCAAGGGGGCCTGCTCTTCTCCGGAGCTTGGACAGGGGGAATGCTATTTTACCGCCTGATGGGAGACAGGCCACTCTGTGAACTACAGGGAAGGGAAGATCCTGGGATTTCTTGTTCAAGCAGAAACTCAGAAAACTGTCCTATTTAATTGGCTTCAGAGACTGATTGTAACCAACAGTACTCCCTTATAGCTTTCTTATTTGCTATAAAGCACATTTTTATTTGCAATTTTATTTTTATTGCAGTAATTGCTCATGTAATTACTGCAAAACCAGTCCTGCCCTCCTTTCTACCCCCAGCCATGCATTTCAAAATCAAGCCTTCTGAGATTTAGTAGCTTTAGTATTTATGAGGTTTATGATGTTTAGTAGTCATGGTGGTGTTGGATTGATGGTTGGACTAGATAATCCCAGAGGTCTTTTCCAACCTTAATGATTCCATGATTCTATGATTCTATGAGATCATACAAATTGCCAGTCACTTCCAATCAGATCAGTTCTCCATCTGAATCACTGCATAACAATACAGGCAGAAGGCTGGAGCCTGTGGCTAGGAATAAGTCCCCATGGGGAAAGTAAAACTATTTTTTCAGCCACTGAATGAACCTGGCTCAGGTTGAATGCTCATAAGTTCCTCGTTTTGGAAACCACATTGAAGATATTGCTTAGATCCTTCACAGCTAATGGCAGATGCCTATAAAGTAGATGTCTCCATTTGAACAAGTTGCACTTGCCTTTCTTTGTTGTCAGTGGAGAAAAATGGAGCCTTCTCGAGAGAAGTTCACCTGATGCAGACATCTAGAGGGGGATTGAATTGATGATGTATAGGAAGCTTGTGCTCTCTGAGATCACTGTGGGATTCAAGACATCTACACTGGGTTAGCAGGTGGAAGACTGGACAGGAGAAGATGAAATCCTTCAGGACCAGAGGACTGAGGCCAGGCAAGCTCCCTCTGAATTCTTAAAAATATCACTGGACACTTCTTGGTTAGATGAATCATTCCTTACAGCAACTATTTCTGCCCCAGAATAGCTGTAGGTATCTACAGTGCCAAAGATTGAAGTTAAGTGAGAAGAAACTTGCCTGATCTGTGCTCGACTTGAGGAGATCCTGTGCCAAGGCTCATACAATTTGACTCCTGCCTCACAGGGTTGCACCACAGCCCTTCCTCTGCCTTATAATCCCTCCCTGGATTTGACGTGTCAACACAGTGTGATGCACGATCAGCTGTGTGAGGAGGCCCAGGCATAGCTTTAGCTGGGGCAAAGTCCTTATAGGAGACCTCATAAGAGAAAGCAAACGACCCCTCAAAGCACCCTGGTGCTGATGCCTTTCCCATACATCATTTGTTGACAGGGGTGGAAGCTGCATTGTGCAGAGGAAATGTCACTTCCTAGCTTGGGACCTGAAAGGTTTGTCCTGGGGCTAACTCTTGTGAACTTCTAGACCTTGGTCACATCTTTGGCAGAGTCAAGCCTTAAACCTTGCTCTCTCGAGTTCTTATCTCAAGCCTCGGATATGAGGATATGACCCTGCGAAGGAATGGGTAGGATACTTTTACTTTCTCATCCCTGCCATTCTGCTTCTCTAAGAGGATTTCAGATGCGAACAAAGGAACATTTTAATCCTCAGAAACTTGAGTACTGCTGCAGAGCTTAGTTGGCACGAGGCCAGAAATCGTTCTTCCTGCGGTGAAATAAAACTGACTGCCACCACGATCTGCGGAGATTTTCACCTGCTTCAAACTCATGATTAGAAGGAGCCTCCTGGCTTACTGAGTTCAGAGATTATACTGTAGCCTGTAATTTAAATTTCCCCAGGAATTTATCAAGCTGCCTCTTACATTAAGATTTTTTTTTTCTCTTTTGTGTGACATCCATGGCTCTTTTGGGTAAAATATAATGTAGCTTCATTTTTTTTTGTTGTTTTTTGTTTGTTTTTTTTTCCTGATAGACATTCTGATTCTCATCCAAACTGGGTATTTGTTATAAAGTGCTTGATAAGACAATGGCTGAAGCAAGATACTGGAATGACTGGTCCAAGTAGCTGATCAGAGTGATTGATGTATTCCTTTGTTTATTTAGCACTGTCATTAGCAAACAGGAGAAAGAGAAAGGAATTTCTGTGGGGGCATTCTTTTGAAGCTGGAGTGGAAATGAAGAACAGACCCAGATGAGAGAGAGGTGCCACAGAAACAGATGCTATTATCTTCAGAAAGAATTTCACACTTCAGATATAGAAGCACTAAAACCAAAGCCCAGTGGGATGCAAAACTGTTGGTATTTTGCCCTTCTTCCCTCCCTTCAGCCCTCCAATCCTTGCTTGCTCTGTCTCCAAGATGCCTAAGTCAATGCAGGTTTGCTATGTAGGAAGGAAAACGGATGCTGGGCAGGATTAATCAAAAGGCTGATACTTCAAGGGTTTCAAGACAGAATCCTGCTAAAATCAATGGACTTCGTACCTGTGCCCCATTTAAGAAGGGGAGTGCAAAAGGGTAGCTGAGTTAGTGGCTTGTACATGCAGGGGTCTTCTAAGGAATGTTGCCTGTAGATACCCAGGAATATCTGCAGGGGAAAAAAAAGACCTTGAAAACTGTTTTGAGAAAGAGGAGGAATTTTGGACTCTACCGAAAACATGCCCAAATTAATTCCATTAAAGGTTCTTGTTTTCAAGATTAGCCTTCAAGATTTCCTTCTAATCCAGTGCTGCTGGCCAGGTTTACTAGGAGAATCTCCTAGAGGATGCCGAACTTTAAGAGCAGCCAAAGATCTATCACAGAAGCAGTGCAGGCATTTGAGAGAGAATGATTCAGACCTTTGTGTATAAATGAGCAGAACCTTTTGGATGAGATAGAGGTGTTCAGCCGGTATCTATCAGCTTAGTCCTTCTGAGGTCAGTGGAGGTAAACTGATCTAGTTCAGCTGAGAATCTGTCCTAAGACCTTGTTTAAGAGTTATGGGAAACAGAGACAGCTTCAAGACTGGGCTGCATGGTTGGTCAAACCCAAGGGCTTAAAGAAAAAGGCATCAGGCACTCTAAGAAACGGTTGTTAACAGCTGTCCGGGGAGAGCTTATTCTTCTTAGAAATGAATAGCTCATGTTTTTGGCAACTTTTCTGGGAAAAGATATGGACCACCTCTCTTTTAATGGAGCAGAGGAATGATAAAGGAACTGCTGTGTGAATGGTTAAAGAGACTAAATCAATCCCCGATTTTTGGCAAATGGAGAAACCAGTTCAATGAGCTTGGACACACTACAAATACTCTGCTTTGTAATACAGCTGGGTCCAGAACTGCTAGGTCCTGGCCTAGTGATGAGCTCAGTAGGGCTTATTTGAGTGAGTGTACCCCTCTGAAAATCGTTAAAGGGCTGGTATCTAATTTTGCACAGTGGGTCTTGGCTCTTTTTCAGGGTGCGGCAAGACCATGCAACAGCCCACAATTTTGGCTCAAAGTTGGAAGCATTCACGGAGTTTCAAAAGTTCTCACTCTTACTTTTTAGCTACTTAGAAGTTGGGTAAGACCCCTCCCTTCTTAAGATAGGTCCTTATGGAACTATTTCCATTTTTCCCCTCTGCTGAGAACTGCCTGAATCTTTAAGTGCCTGAAAATCTTTCAAGATCCACATGGAGGGTCTAAATAAGTGTCTAGTCTAAGATAGGGTCCCTCCCAACCCATAGAAAGGTTCCAAGATATTTCCAAATCTGAAGCAAGCTGTTAAAATATCCTCTCTTGCTTAGACACTGAGATAATTTTCCATTTCATGTATGGTCTTGCAAGAGTTAACTGTGTTCATTGCTACTGAGTCTAGCGGTCCATCTTTTATTCTATGCAGTGCACTGCTTTTGCAGGTAGAAATTCTCTTCTCAGGCACGTATCTATCTGAGTTTTCCAAAAAACAAAGCCAAAATGTCTGGCAGAGGTCACCTTGACTGGTCTGAGTTTTACCTCTTCCACAATGCACAGCATGAGCTGTGCCTAATGGAATAGGCCATTCCAGCTGGATTATGTCAGGGTCTGTTAAAAGAACAATTCCCTGCATCTGCCTTTTCCAGCCTGACAGGACAATAACTGACAATTCAAATTAATATGATTTAGAATTGCAGCTCCTATGACAATATCATTAACCAACTAGAAATGCTCAGCGTTCAAGTAATTGCTGAGATGTGGTGGGCTGCCACGTAAACCTGTATCTTCTCTTGCAGCACCCTTGTGGCACCCTGAACACGCTGGTCTGCTGATGGTAAGCGCTTTTTGTACCGGGTCCTAGGATGCAAAAATGTTAGTTTTCATTTGAATGAATTTTGTCTGGGCAAAAGAAGAAATTTTATGCCTGCATGGGACTGGGAGAAGTTTCTTTTTTAGGTTTGATTCTGGGTAGTAAAAGCATTATAGACCTGGACTTAGTCAAGCAGAAATGAAGAGCAGGAATGAATATTCATTATGAGCAAAAGCAAAGAAATAGTCATAAAGAGGAAAAGCCTTGCTGGCGATCTCATTTTTTATATCTTTTTACATAATCCAGCCTCCATTTCCCAACAGAAGCAAGCAGTCAGAAGAGTTAAAGGACTTGTGTCCAGGATAATGACAAAACACTATTATTAAAACATTTTTTTTAATATTAGAAAGCATGTTTAATGTCTTTATCAATGATCTGGATGAGGGGATTGAGTGCACCCTCAGTAAGTTTGCAGATGACACCAATCTGGGTGGGAGTGTCGATCTGCTGGAGGGCAGGAAGGCTCTGCAGAGGGATCTGGACAGGCTGGATC
>VZTL01074176.1:13641-54475 GCA_013400535.1 Scopus umbretta | reverse complement strand
GTACAGCCTGTGGCCTGACATTAGGGAAAATCATCCCACTGGCTGAATGATTCACTGCACTCTCGCCTTTAGGTGCCATAGTAGCCAAGTTGTGTGTTGGGCACATGACCAGAATGTCATCCTCACAGCTTGTGTGTTGCCTGGCAAAACAGGTTCTGGTCTTTAGGGAACTAAAATAGTATATTATTACTAGTCATAATACAAACATTAATATACTTATTGTGACTTTGAGACTACTATCAGGCTGTTTCTTGAGGTCAGAAAACTAAGGTGTCTGGAAAGGGCTGTGGAACTGACTGGGGCCCTGTGTGAGCTCTTTATTGCACGAGTGATTGTTGTTGGAAGCCATGAACCTTACAGAAAGGAAAAAAAAAATGCTGTGGATCTGTTCGCCTTTCCCTCTTCTTTCCCCTTTCTCCCTCTCATGCTGTTGTGTTGGGTGAAAATAAGTACAACCGTATGGAGTGTGGTTGGTGTGATAGGACTGCAAAAGGGAGTAACTGGGAAAAGGCAGATCCTGTAACGATGGGGTGCTTTCATCCTGAAGCCCAACTCTAGGGACTCTGCTATACTTTGTCACTGGAGCACTCGATGGCTGTGTGCAATAAACTGCCAGCTACGATCATCTTTGCGAGGCTGTTGTAACCACAGTAGAGGGGATGGGTCTGGGCTTGCAGGGGACTTTGTGGTCTGGCTGAGCAATCAAAGAGGGTGGTAATAGCCAGGCCTAGCTATCTGGGATTGCTGGGTAATGCAAAATGCCATTATTCATTTGGTTAGCTGCAAATGGCCTTTATTTACATTTCCACTTAGCTAGGTAGTTTCCTCAAGACTCCAAGAATTCAAGACGCAGATGTGTTATTAAGACATTTAAAACATCCCCATATTTAACAAAAACATCTGGTGAGATTGAAAGCCTTTGTATTTTTTTTCTTACTCTTCCCGTTTCTTTTTTATTGAAGAGCAAAAGCAAATACAAGTCTAAAGCTCTTGGACAAATGTAAAGTCTCTAAGAAGGGATTTTCTTCCAAGGGGCATGTAAGCAGCCTGTACAAATATATTTTTACTGTTTTTTTTTTTTAAGAATGTATTTTAAGTTTTGGATTTCAGGGGTCATCCTGCTGGGAGGAAGCCAGAACTATGAAGCTTGGTGAAATATACATCTGCAGGGCAAAGAGAAAGAGTCTACGGTGGTTTTTGTAGGTGGTTTTGGTTGACATCCCTGTGGTTTTTGTTGTTCTGGAGTTGGACAGGTAGGGAAAAGAAAGCAACAGATTTGGAGAAAATGGGGTGTCGAATGCAGTTCACTTTAACTGAGCAACCACCACTGCTCCAGGCCGATGGGGAGCTCTGCTGATGATCCTACACAACTTGAGAATGACGTGGATGGCTACACAGCCCTCAGTGATTCCACACCACCAATCAATTCCTACTACTTCAAGCTGCTCCTCAGGGCCCCAAACCCTTGTTGTCTAAAGCCTACAAGCCACTTGAACCAAATAATTTTCTGAGCTGTTGCAATTTTATAGATCCTGCCCAAAGGTGAGATCAAAGCCTGCCAAGGACTCCCCAGCCTCTCTATGACCAAGGTGAGCAGGTGCTGCCTTTTCTTTTCTGGCACTTGGTTCCCTGGCATCTGGGCAAATCCTTCTGCACTGGCTTTGCACAGCTGAAAGTTAGCGAAATACAGCCATGTCTTGCAGGAAAGACCGAGACAAGCTTACATGCACAAGGATTTATCTACAGTTACACCTACACAAAAAGAGCATTAGATAAAGAATTGGAAAACCATCTATTTTAAGTGTTTCTACTGATCCCCCTCCCCATTCCAGGTGTTTAACTTCCTTTTTCGGTACCTGTGCACACTCCAGCTGCTGCCCAGGCTGTGTTGATTGAGTCTCTGAAGCATTCAGACAATGAAGTCTCCACAAAATTTGAACAAAAGCCCCAACAGTTCCCCAAACTGAAGGATGGAGTTGCTGCAGAAAGTGTCCAAAATAGAAAGCAAACCAGAAAAAAAAAAAAATCCCCAAACAAAATCTGAGCCTAAAACATTAAAATGAAACAACAGCCACCAAAAAATGCAGCCAGCAGCACAAAAAAGAAGACATGCTGTGCCCTCACCAACTCCTACTCTGTAATTAAGTGAAAATGCTGAAGGTTTGGTGTTTTGAAAACTGTTCTCTGGTTTCCTCAGAGGGAAAAAATAAAAAAGGCCAAAAAAAAATGCCTTGTGTTCCTTTTCTGAGTAAACAGCAGAATTTCAGCGGATTAATTCTCCTAGCTCAGCCAGAGCTGGAGGATGCTTTTCCTGTTATTTTTTCCCTCTGTGACTTCTAATTTTGTCACTGGGTTGCACAGTTTCTTGTGAGATCAGAAACTCCTTGTGGCCCAGTAAAAGGATATTTCGGCTTTAGCTGATCGGGAGAAAAAGGCTGGGTGTGTTGCATGAGAAACCGATCAAATTTAAGTGGTGGGGAGGAAAGGGTTGGCCTTTAATCATTTCAGGGCTTCTGGTCCTGAGGCGCTGCCTGTGCTGAGGAATTTTCCTATTCAATTGGTAAAGAGTAAGGAAAAATAAAAAAGAAACATTTCTGTAGAGAGTTATTAAGAACACCACCAAATGAACTTTTCCTCAGGAAAAGGGGAGCGGAATAGCGTTTTGTTTTGTTTGTCAAAAACTCAAACACCAAAATACCCTGATCAAGAACCAAATGTAGCTGTAGAGCCCAAGGGACTGAAGCTTAGGTGTTCTCACTCTCCTCCATGGGCTGGACCCATGGGATAAACAGCTTTTCCCATCATTCACAACAGCCAAACATGTAAATGAAGACAGCTGAATCCTGGGAAGTGTAGTTTAGCTTTGAGACCTGTCCATTGAAGAAACTAAGAAAATTTTCCATTGCTAGAAATGATTGTGTCAGTCTTTCTTCATAAAGATATGTTGGTGCTTGGCCTGAATATTACTTTTTTCATAAATTGAATGTCTGGGAGAAACAACCCTTAAATTTTGTGTTAAAAGCATGAAGACTACCTAAAAAGAGTATTAATAAGACAATTTTCATAAACAGTGGAAAAGTCTGAGGACCTGCCCATGCCATTCTTAATTATTTTAAGGAAAATTTGTTTACTTTCTCTTAGAGCCATTTGTGTGATAGCCAGCTACTGTGGTTATTCTGTCAAAAATAGGTAGACCAGTCTTGACTACACAAAATGTGAACATGAAGGGAAGTTTGATTCTCTATAGAAGATGGGAGAAAAGTTTTGGGGTAGGGGAAGAGACTGTTTGTGAATCTACATCCAGAGTCTGTTGTGAGCCACTGTGGTGCACTGATGACTTTATTGAAAAGCCCTAAGAAGGACTTCGCTCAGCAGAGGAGTTGCAAAATGGCCAGGAAAGAAGAAAACACAGGGAAGCCATAGGCTGACTCAACCCCATGCAAAAATCATGGCTGGAGACTTGATGCTCAGCAGTTGCCTGCAAGTTAATAGCTGGTCTACATTTCCAGTCTCAACTCACTTCGGGATTATTTTTCATGGGTTTCAGTTTCATGGTGAGCACCCTGTAACAGCGACCAATGCATTGAGGTCCTCCACAATTTCTTGTAGAAAATGAGGATATCAGCTAGTGTTCCATAGGATTTTGAGAGAGCAGGGATAAATCCATGGTTCATCTTGCTATATGGAGGAGGAAGATAGGTAGCTGAAGGCCATGGGGCTTCCTGGTCTTTGCATGACCTTGCTGTGTCAGACATTATGAAAGAGAGAAACTGCATGTGTGGGTTACTGCTTCTTCTGCATAAACCATCTCCGTTCAGGTGAACCATCTCCATTCATGTGGCTCACAGAAAAGCCTTTAAAGATGTTTCTGGGCACCAAGGCCATCTGCACAGAGCCGTCAGATATGCCATAATACCCTCTGGACCAGCAGCATGGAGATTGGGATAACACCCTCAAAACAGAGTCTGGGAAGGGAATCAGAGACATGAAGTGTCTTTCATAAAGAAGTCGCCCAGAAAGACACTAGCAGAGAGGAAAAGTCCCAAGGACCTTCCTGTTGACCTGGTACATCTCTAAAGAAGCATTCTGGATTTATACAGATGTCAGCAAGATAAGAATCTAGCTTCAAAGGCTCAGCATCTTGTTCCTCTGAGTCATATTTTACTTTAAAAACTGATTTTTTTTATAAACAGCTGTGTCAATATATCAAAACAAATCTGTTTCTCATGAACCCAACACCTGCTAGAGGATATTGAGAAACAAAAAGTAGAACCAGGAAAACATTACATACATTTTGCAAGACATAGCAGTATCCCATCAGTACATTGCAGAAGAATAAAGCCGTAGCACCAATGAAAAAATACCTTTCTCCAGTCAAACATCAGAGACAATAGATAATGAAGAAAGCAGGGTGCAGTACAATATTTTCTTTTGGCATAACTGAATTGCTACATATCCAAGTAGTGTAAATCCGATTAACTTATGTGTGCCAAACAGTCATCAAGATCAAAACTAGTGTTCTTTTCTCTCTTTTTTTTTCCCTTTCTTTTTGCTTTAAAAAACTGTGGAAACAACAAATTTATTTCAAAGCAGCTTATGTCCCTTGTGATACTAGTAACTGAATTATCCATTAAAATCCACTCAGAGCATGAGAGATACAGTGTAGAACTGACTAGAAGTAAAAGCTATTTTCATTGCCAGCTTGGGGAAAACATGAGAAATATCAGAAAAAAAAGGGACAACTGTAGAATGTAATGAAGGCTGAAAATTTCCTCATAGAAAAAGCACAGTTTTGTCACTAAAAATGTCAGTTGTGTTACACTACTCCACCTTTTAAAAACTGACTCTGCTTTTATTCCCACAAGAAGAAAATCATCATGAATATATATGCGCGTATCTGTGGACAAACAAGGGTGTATAGGTATACAGGTAGATAAATAGAGATGATGTGTCTGTGGCAGGGCAAGCATATGTCCTTAGATACACAGAAATGTATAATTAAGTACATGTGTGTATATACACGTGGTCATCCATGTACGTGCCCGCGTATGCAGACAGTTTTATTTTGATGCGCGTTCTCATCCTGATAAGAATCAATATAAAACATCTATTGTAAGACTGGGCGTACTGTAAGGATGAGGGTGAATCGGTGTGGTATCACATGAGCCAATATGGTATAATTACTTGAATCACAAATTTGCATACAGAAGTAAATACGTACAGGCACCGATCTGTACGTGCTCTTACGCATCCGCCTATTTAATGCGCAGGCGTTACTGTGCGTGTAAATGCATGCTATGTGTGCTTGCATGCGGATTTTTGTGCACGTTAAGATATTCCTCTTTGGCTGCAGGTCTTTGTGGACCTGCAAGACTGGATTGAATCCCCAGTCCGGCATCCAGGCTCTCATGCACATACTTGAAGTGCAGCTGGAAGAAGCTCTGCAATAACCGGTGCGAGCCCTGAATTAGACCTCTTCCAGGCTTGATAACAATACCAAAAACAAAGCATTGGAGAGGCCTTCTGCCCTCTACCATCATCAGCATCCTAAGGAGGGGGGCCCGTTTTCCTCTCTCTTAAACATCTACGGCTCCAGAGGTATTGTTCTGGGACTGCGAAAGGCATTTAAGGAGTGCGCTGAACCTGATCAGGCCTTTTTAAGGAGAGGACATTGCATTATTTACTGGGTCTTGGAAGTGCAAGAGAGGTCAGGCTTCTTGTCGAAAGCCAGTGGGAAATAAGTAACACTCCAAAGTGCAAGTCGCACTTGTAGAAGCCACTTCTTTCCCGTACCTCTCTTTCTCCTTTGGTGGAACTGAGCACACACATACGGTCCATCTGCTTCAACTCTGCAGAGCTGGCACAGCTGCACCCTTATCTTCTGCATCAGCATCCCAGACCTTTTATTGCTGACAAAAGAGAAATATTTACGCAAGAGGGCTGTGGGAACACAGCATTCTCACTGGCACGTTCTCCCATGCCTTGTTTTCAGTCACAAATAAATAACGGCATGGACAGCTTATCTGTATTGTGCAGGCAATGGCTAAAAACATAAAACTCTCCAGATTGAGAAGGTCAGACCCTGGGCTGCTAATCATAGCTGACATAGTGAACTGGAGAATCTGTTCCAATAAACTTGTTGTGTACCCAGATCCCAATCCCAGCTGTAAGTCCTGGTCCCGGGCAAATAATGTGGATGGCGTATTGCGTAGCAGCTGGCATTAATGGGTATAGCAGCGCTAAGTGGAGTTACGTTATTTTGGATTGACTGTGATTGCAGCCTGGTTACCACAGATTTTATTTTCCTTCTGAACCTGAATTAATAACCTCTAAGCCTTATATCTAAATCATCATTTAAAGGTGTTTAATGAGACCTGATTATAAGAAAGTTCTGAAAATCTGTCCTTAGAAAATGAAAAAAGCCTTTCAAGCGTTGCCAATCTGAACGTCAAAAAGAAAGAGTAAGTAATAACTCTGGAAAATCTGTCTGCAATCTTTCTTCCTCTGCTATCAATGGGTGGGTTGTGGTTTCTGACAATCTATTTGCTATACTAAGTTTACTCTGTCGAGTCACTTCAGGCTCTTGAAATTTGACTCCTGCTGCTGCTGTGGTTGTTAAATAAACCATGAAGAACTATTCTTGTTTTCCTTATTGCATGAGCTTATGGTTTTGTCCTCAGTGAACACTTGGGGATGCAGATCTAAGCCTGGAGTCAAGGAATATTCATAGATTCTGGTGCCTGAGGGAATCACTTGAATACTCCCTCCAATGTCCTTTCTAGATCACTAGAAACAGTGGGTGAGTTTCATAGTATTCCTTGATAATTTTAAAAAAATGTGTATTTTCTTTCTTTTTACTGGTCTTTGTATCAGAATTATTTTAGTTAAGGAGCTTCTTACTGTTTGAACATGAACGTGAGCTTAGATTTGTAATGACATTGAAGTTGAGATCATCGCAGCTTGTCACTCCGATGACACATTTGGACTCAGGACATGTCTGTACCATGAATATATAATTAAATCTTACATCTGTAAGTGTCTGAGCCCTGGAACTGGTCCAGAAGTGCCTGTACTGACTCTGCAGTCAACTGCAACGCTCCAGGAGCAATATAAGTAACTGGTACAGCGTGGCATGAATGTGGCCCCAGAATTCCAGGTCCAGGCTTGCTAGCTTGCACGGTCCCAGGCTGTGATGTGTGGGTCCCTGCTAGCCTGGTGATCTCTGCATCGCACCCTCCGCATATGCCATAGCTATAAACACATCGTAATGGCATATTACGGCTCTTGCTGAATGCAGTGTGCATCTTCCGTTAATGTTGGCAGGAAAACGCAGGTCCCTATGGCATAGCCTTTCTAAGTGTCCCTAGAAGCTCTGTATGGTACCTTATTCCCCGCTGTAAGGAGGGCTGAGATTTTTAAAATAAATTTTTTTTTATTTTTTTTTTGCTGGCTGATACTGACTTATGTAAACCAAATGTTTTAGTAACCTCGCAATACTTATTTCAAACTTTCCATGGAGTCGGGGGAAGGTTTTCTCAGTTTGGGATGGAATTTAAGATGAAAGCAAAATCAGAGTAGATTAACATTCTCAGCCAGTAGCTGGTTATCAAGAGATCCACATGCAGCTTGGAGGCATAGGATGAACTCTCTGTCTACCTTTCATAACCTTTGTGAGCGTTTCAACCAAATTATAAACGCTATCGAATCTCCCCTGTTGCAAGGTTTCATTCAGTGGAGACAATCCAGCATGTCTTAAAAGAGGGGTTGAACATGGGTGTCGTGCAACTGCAGAGTGTTTTCTGTTATCTCCCTTTGCTTGTTTGTGAATGAATGTAGGAAAGGAATATTTTCTTGAACTCTGCCTTCGCTCTGCTTTCTGTCCAAACAGAATGGTCTCTGCCATTCTGGGAAAAAATTTGGTTCTGCGAAGGGACATTCAGAGTGGACATGCCCTGTGGGCTTGAGATTGGTGTGAGGAGGTTTTGTCACCCTTGCACCCAGCAGACAGCAACGGCGGTAATCCCAGAGCAAAGCAGCTGCACTGCCCTCCTTGTACTGCATTATAAACATTTAAATATTTAGTGAAGGATTACAAAAGGTCTTCTTTGAAATGCCTATCACCATATTTGAAACACCTTTGTGTTTATCTTCAGCCTCATTAGGTCTTCTACGTTCACTTGATTCAAGCCAACTAGTTAACAAAAGCCCTTAATAGGTGTAGAATTGGATGGCTGGGTAAGAATACAGTAAACACATTTGCCTTTAGACTTCATCCTTGACCTCATTAATGATTGAGAAATCTCCATGAATTCCTTCTTGTCCAAAGTCTAGGAAGAGTGGAGCAGAACGGGAAGAAAAGGATCTGGCAATGGTTTGGTCACTGGGGCATCAACTGCTGCTGATGTGCTGAGCAGTGTTATCTCCTTGTTTTAGTGTCTTGCCTTAGACATCAGCCATGTGCTCTTCAAGATAAGGACTGCGTCATGATCTTCTTTTGAGCTCACTTTATCTAGACTAGATAATCTGTGGTTAGAATGAGCCCTTTAAGGGCACCGAAAGTGAATGGCCAAATAAGAACAAAAGAGAAGCATTTTGTCCCAGTCTGATCTCCTAGGGCATCTTGGAAACCACCTAGGACAAAAGATTTGTCATGGCAGGTCTTTTCCTCTCTGTGAAACCTTGTTAGGGATTCATTAGGGGTATGGAAGTGGTCCCTAACGATGCCAGTCTGTATCAGTGAACATCTAGCCCTGTCCCTCAGCTTTAGCATTTACTGAAGTCAGCTGTCCCTAATTCTAGAGGATCATACCTCAAAATGTATAGAAAGACAGAATGACACTGAAGGGGAAATTCACTCCTGAATAAATGATGAGTTTTTTTTTCTGTTCCTTCCTGACGTGCACACCGCCTTTCTGATGATTAAAACAATCACTTTGTTCTGCGTTTTTTCTGCTGGAAGCAGTAATATGTAATCAAGCATAACTGGCATGGTATTAATGTGCAAGGCAGGAAACATTAACCTCCAGTGGCAGGCGGACAGCAGGAGTACAAATGCAGCTCAGTTTCCAGCCTGAGTTACCTGATCGCAATCACAGAGTGTTAAGGCTTAAATAAAACACAAGCAAATATTGATATAGCAAAATAGGGGATAAGCCTTGCACATAACACGCCTTGATTATTCTATCCTACAAATTGTAACTCAGAGTTTACAGAAGACATTGTTTCCATCTGGAGAATCAATACAGTGGTTCTGCATCTCTCGGTCTGCTCTACAGGCCTTAAACATTGTAAAAACTCTAAGAACTGTTCCATGCAAAGAGCAAAATCAGGAAGCCAAAAGAGGAGTGGATGAGTCCTGGTGGATCTTGTTAAGGAACACTTGGTAGGTTCACACCTTGATCGTATGACTGGCACCTGGTGCAAACTTGGACACGACTTTTCTTCCCTAATTTCTCTTTCCTTTGGCAAGAACAAATCATTGATCTGGAATCTTTGCTTAAGGTTTGCTCAGGTCTGAGCCAAGGGAAATCCTTGTGTTAGACATACAGCCTGCTGCTGTGCAGAAGAGAATACAGCAGTTGTAGCTTGCCTAAATGCAATTTTTAATGTCTTATTCAACATCTAGTGTTGTTGAAAGTCTGTTTATGCTAACTTCTGAGCTGGTAGTTGTGACTGGTCATGTAAAACAATCAACTTTCTTCTTTTGTGCAAGGGATTTCTTCTGTAGTTTAATTAGCACACTGCCTGGAATAAATTTCCACTTTACTAGTATGAATTTCCACTTTATTAGCTAAAGTTACTGAAACCTACAGGGTTTATAATATTCCTGGTTGCTACACCACAGCCATTCAAAAAGTCATAAGCAGGGCTCCTCTACATTTAGAAATATGTGCTGTAAACCAGGTTTGTACAGGACAGATTTGAGCTTTCTGAGAAAATGCCTTCAAATCCCGTCTGAATAGCACAACCGGGCAGAAACGGACAAGGGAATAACCAGGGAAAACCGGACTTAAAGTAGGTCTGGCTGTAAACAGTGATAACAGAAATCATAAATAAACATAGTACTCAACTAATTTTAGCATTTGACTACTGTTTATTCCCAGGGTGGCTATCACTGCATGGTTTTGCACTGGACTGATGCTGCTGGTTTTGCATGGCTGAAATGGAGTTTGCAGCCAGTCTGGAGGCCAAGAGCAAGAACCAGACCAATGAAATGGAGCTACTTCTTCCAGTAACCAAAACCAGTCACCTCAGTTTGTACCTTTACCAGCTCCTGAACAGGTTTACGGCCAAAGTGGAAATAGCCACAGCACACGGGAGAAGCTGTTGCTGCTGGTTATGCTGAAATGCTATCTTCTACTCTTTTCCAGCCTGCTTAAAAGTGATTGACACCCATGATACTGCCAATAGACTGCTGAGATTGAAATTTTGTTCACATAAGGATCTAGAGGGAAAAAATATAATCTACAAAATATACTCTACCTCTCATGGGTGTGGGATAGAGAACTTTCAGTGACCAACTATCACAGCTTAAGGACTTGTTATGCATCAGCTGACCAACAGGAACCAAAGAATGATTATGGTGAATTAGAGAGATTCACTTTGCAGTTGCCGTGTGTTTACATAGGCTTTACCTGTTTCCCTGCATAACAGAGAGCGGACAACAGGTAGGTGCCGTACTTCATTGTCCCTGTTCCAAGGGGCCAATTTCCACCATCTCCAGCACCTGCTCCACTTCTACCACAGATGAGGCAAAAGGGGTTATTTCACACTTACCATAGCATGACTGACTAACCCTTTGATTATAATCTCTGGAGGGGTGGAGCGAGTTGTTCAGTATGTCCAAAATCCTGCATGACTGCAGGAATCCATGGGAAAGAAATGAGTATCCCTTCCTGCCTTACCTGGAAGCTGCATAGAGTGTTTGATATGGTAGAGTTTCCCTTCTGGTTTGCCTAAGTGTATGTGATGTTTCCTCGTGAAAGGCAGGACAGAGTCAAGATAGGTTCTGTAGAGATAGTGGTGTGCACCCCAGCATAACACCCTACACATACCCTACCCTACTCTCCTCCTGGAAGGAAGTTTTGGGTTGTTCATTTTTTATTTGTTTTTTTTTTTGCATCAGAGTTCTTCTGCATGGTAGTTAGGCTGCAGGATTTGTTTTTAGACACACGGATTTCATTTTATTTCAGCACCAGACCTTGGCAATTCTGTGTTTTCTACCCCTGAACCAGGTTCTCCATTTCTTCCACCCATTCTTCCACCTCTACTCTTCTTCTTTATGTTTTCATTTGAATTGAGTGTCAGTTACCACATGCAGATCCTTAAAATAGTCATGCGCCAAAATAAACCCTTGTCGTGTGGCTTGCGTTCATTTAAATGACAAGCTCTTAGGACCAGTGGCTGCTTTTTGCTCTCTGTTTATACAGAAGATTGCACTCTGGGGACCTGGTTAATCCCCAAGATTCTGAGAGGTATTACGTTACGAAGGATGTTTCACAGTTATGCAGTGAAGAAGGTTATAACAGTGAAGAATTACATCTATAATATCACCAGGTAATAACTCCTCATCCCATCTAGTAATTCTTCATTGATGTTGCTCACCTCTCCAGCACAGTGTTTGGGACCTTGCCCCTGTCCTTGGGGTTACAGTTAGAAGATCCCCACTGAGGTTGGTAGTTATACCCAGGACAGCTTAGCTGAGTTGCCTTAGCCAGCTGAGGGCCTGTGGAGACGGTTCATTTCAACTGGTTTTCAGAGCAAGAGTGACTTCTGTCACCAAAATCTTGGTCAATCTTCACGTGCCTCCTCTGAAGCTGGTGGAAAACGTCCCATTGAGCCAAGAGAGGGAACTTACCTTTCTAAATGCAAAGGGTTATATCTGATTTAGTCATACCATTATAGCCCCTGGTGTCTTGATCCCCATTTCTCTTGCCCTAAACTGGACATTTACAAAAGGTCAGACCAACTATGATGCAAAAATGACTTTTTCTCTACTGTCTATGAAGAAGCCTGAGTTACGTAGCTCAGATGGAGATACCGACAGTATGGGTATGGATGAAATTGAACTCACAATGTGTGATTTACCCTCAAACTTCTAGGCACTGGAGAAGGATACTTCCAAGGAGAGAACAGACCTGTGGTGGGCACTTGCTTCAGGAGGTGAATTGTGCCTTGCCTGGATTGAGTAGACCTTCACTGACTACAGGGAGGCTTAAGATAACTGGATTAAGTGGAGATATCTAAGAGAATCCCATTCGTGATCACTTTTACACCTTCTTTACCCATCTCAGATACTACCTCTCCTCCTTATTACATCTAAATCAGGTATGTGAATGCCTCCAAACCATGTCAATGCAAACTCAATCAACTCTCACATTCAGCTTTACTTTAAACTGGGATGGGTGTGTACTAGGCAGTGGAGTAGGATCCTTTAATGTAAATCAGCTGTGCGGCAGTACCTTGCAGTGGAGAGAAGAATAGGAAACAGCTGGGAGTGGTACTGTAGCCACATGCTCCCCCTAGATCCAAAAAAGCACAGCTCTGCCTATAATCACATTTGAAAGCACTGCGAGGATTGCCTTAATTAGATTCTTATTAGGCTTCTGTTCTTCTACTTGAGACCTTATTGCATTAAACTAAATTGCTGCGAGCCAGGTTTCAGTTAGCTTGAGAACAATTACACTCTGTTCCATACCAGTTTCAATTCACTGTTTTATAAACACACCAGAATTACAATCTGGGCCTTGATCTCAGCTGCATAGCTAGGAATCGGGATATATAGATTTATAATCAAACATAGGAGTGAGGGCAGAGCTTACTATGTTCCCAAGGCCAGAAGTGCAAGGTAGGAAGAATTCTGAAACACTGATATGTCCTTTGGGATCACCGTAGTTGGCTTTGTTGCCGCAACATGGCATTTAAAGCCTGCTTTAGCATGGTCAAAGAAGGTAGTCACTGAGGACCACAGGTTGCCAAGGGGAAACAGAAAGTCAAGGTGCCTGCTTTGTCTTTCAGGAGTCCTTTCAAACCTGTCTGGCTGTGGCTACTGGAGATTATAAGGTCTGCTGGAGAGGGTCAGCGACAAACCGGGGACACACAAATGGGCTACCTGGGGATTATGGAACAAATTTCCCTGCCAGCCTCATGACACATGATGAACCTTGAGCTTTCTTCTTCAACATGTACTTTTTGATGAGAAAAACAGCTCCAAAACATCATTAAAACAAAACACTGCCGCAAACATGGGTTCTCTATTTGAAGAAAGGAGAAGAAACATTTCTGGATAGGGCTTGGATTTGTCACACAGTGTGAGGGTCCATTTACCTCCCTTCAACCACCAATAATGTCTCAGATGGCCATTTTAACACTTTCATTGTAGGTGAAAAATGACAACAGGCACTTCTGAGGTGTGATTTACTTGACCTGGTCTAGACCGTCCCAGATCATTGAGACTGAGATGAGCCATCCCCAAGACTTCTAACACTCTTTATTGCCATGATTTTCACTGACTACAGCAGCACTCCACAGAGACTAGATTGGATGTAGAGTAGCATGTTTATATGCCTGAGGGTAGATTTAATGGAAAAACAAATGAAGAAAGCTGAAGCCTCCACCTCCTTCCATGAGCACTATCCAGGCCATGTCAATGAAGAATGGTTGTGTCCTTGGGGACCTAGGAGTGGCCTGGGCAAAAGAGGGAACACCGGGAAATAGAATGACATTTTATGTTGCAGTGAAGGCGGCATAAGATGAAGGATGGATGATATAGCTTTGCTCCTCAACGTGTATCTTTGAGACGTGTGCCATACCCCTTATCTGGAAGGGAGTGAATGTCAAAGGGTATGATATTTATCTTCTCCCAGAACATGAGTGGTTTTGCATATAGATAAGCCATGCCCTAGTGATGGCAATAGTGGTGAAGGTAATAAGATGCAAGATCATAAACTTCAGCAATGACTGAAGAAAGCAGGAATATTTCATGTTTCTTATCACAGCAATGAATTTTCCGAATGACAGCATGTTGGCTGTCCGCCTCTGGACATTCACCTGTCTTAGTCTCCTTTGTAGAGTCAACACTGAGATTCTTCTCATACCAGTAAAATAAAAACAGCAAAGGAAAAAAAAAGCAGGTTCATGTTTTGGGATGTGAGGATTCTTTGATTTGTTTTTTGTCTCTTCCTCCCTCCCAGCCACCATCCTCCTTCCTGCCAAAGAGTAACTAGTGAAGAAAGAAACACAGAAGGTGCAGGACCTGGGAGTGAGAGGTGAACAGAAGCCCAGTGATGCCTGGAGCCCAAGATGCAGCTCATTAATGAGGTGTTAGAGAGGCTTGGAAGCCAGAGAAAGGAAAATGTTACTAGATTGCTCAAAAAATTAATAATCCCTGCGCCTGTGTAAGTTTGTTTCTCGTCTTACATCACCATGATTTTTATTCCTCCAGAAGGGAAAACAAAACACATGTCAAATTTGGACTGTGTGATTCTAGAGCTGCTCAATGCTCACCCACTCTTGGATACTGTACGTGTGCACAAGTGCGTGCACGCACACATGTTTGCACACTCCGCACGGACGAGTTCCCTGACCTGCCATCAGGGATGTAAGTGCACAGGCACAGCAGCAGGCAAGCGAGAGATGAGAGCTCAGGGCGTAAGGGATAGCGATTCCCAAACTCACAATCTTTTTTCACGCTAGGTCTGATCAGCCCTGGGCTCCTGAGCAAGACAACAAGGTCCACAAGTCAGAGAGTGTAAGAGAGAACAAGTAGATTGGGATGCCAATTCTGGTAAAAACCATGCCTGGAAGCCTGAAATCTCTGTGCTCTGACAAGGAATTTTCCCCAGCAGAAGAGGGGATGAGATCAGAGCCTGGCTGTGTAGGGCTGTACATTTGGGAGACTGAGGCAATGGTGAATAGCGTGGGAGTTTTGGGGCATAATCAAATCGTTCCACCATCAGATGAACAAACTGTGGTTGGAAGGGAAGGATATTCAGCAGAAACAGAGAGCAAAGACTTCAAAGGAAGCCCGAGTAAAAGCCGGAGTCACACAAGGTGGCAGTGCAGATTGTCAGCAGGGGTTTCTGGACATTAGCAAAAGGCTAAAAATAGTCCTGTTGAATCAGATACAACAGGAGAAACTAGACACCAACGGTGTAGCTCCATTGACTGTACTGGAGTGTTGCTTGTGTCACTCAGCTGCATGTAGAGTCCATAGGATAACACATTGGTTAATTAACAGTTATTCTCATGGATTAATGATCACCATTTATTGATCATCATTTGTGTCTATTCTGAATTGGTCTGACTTTTCCATTGTCATTCTTTGGACCAGGCTGTGGGTGACTGGTACCTTGAAGACCACAGATGACTCCTCTATGAGAACCTCTGTGGTGTCGGTCTTCAAAGTGAATGTTGTCTGAATTCACTGCTTTGATTTGGTACCCAAAAGCACATGCAGTGAGCTCCATAGCCCTCAGGTCAGGAGAAGAATGATTCAGTCAATTACTAGTAATTCTGGATATATTTTAAAGCTGAAGACCGGATAAAGAGACAAACTATGTAATTTCAAAGACTGGTTTCCTCCATTGCTCTTGCAGATCCAGTGCAGTTTACAAAGAGCCTTCAAAATTTGTGACTTAAACACCTCCCTGCTGTGAGGGGTTTATCTCATTTGGAGAAAGAGGTCAGGCCTGGCAGTAAGGCAAATGATAGCTCCGTGATCATTTTCTCTTTTTCTCCCAGTGATATCGTCACGGAGCTCAAACAGGGATGGTGATGTTCATGTTATGGGCTGCTTCCTACTGAGAACATGACTGAATATTCATTTCACATAAGTAGACAGATGCTGTGTGGGAAACATTTTCAATTCCTCCCGATATTTGAACCTGCACCATAGGCTATACCACCTATAATTCCTTTAAACATTTCTTTTGGATGTACCAGGTAGTTTCTGAATGCAGTCTGTGGCTTTTCTAGGGTTTGAGTTTAGACTTTGTTGTCTAAACTTCCACTCTTTGCTGGAACAAGGTTGTAGACAATCCCTGTAAACTTTTGTTAAGGATGCATTTGAGGGCAGAGTCCAGAGACCTTCTGCAGTCTATGCAGAGAAGCAATGGCATTTCCAGCTGTGAATGCATCAGTTCCTCGGTTCCTAGTACTGGGATTGGAGTCGAGCAGCCCTGGGTTTAGACCTGAGACACCATGGCAAGATACTCCAGCTTGTATTAAGTTGCAGCTCAGATGGGTGCAAAAGTCAGTTTTCCCAGCTCATGGCCATTACTCCTTCACATCTTCCAGCACAACTGCACATGTGGTCAGACCCTCACTCAGTCATGCCAAAATTATCTAGGTTAACTTAGAAACTTTAGAAGAGAATTATGCTATTTTTGCTGTGGTTTAAACCCAGACAATTTTGTCAGGACTGTGTTTGGAAGCAATTAGTGCACAGTTATGCCAGCACATCTGAGCACATAGTAACCTCTGGTGAGGAGGAGGAAGGAGTTGTGGGCAGCTCAGAAGGGATTGGTAGCGATAACCTCATAGAACAGATGAGGGGTAGTCTAAGCAGCAGATGTGGCCACAGGCCTGATGGTGTAAAAATATACTGTGAGGCACTCCGGAAAATCCTACACAGCACATGTTTCAGTAAGCTTGGTAGTTAAAACGGTCATAATTTTAAAACTCAGCTCCCACAGAGGTACCTAAATGAAGGGTGTCACTGAATGAAGAATCTTCCAACCATGACCACCTTGTAAGTATTGAAAGGCTGAACGAGGTATAGGGTAATGACAAAGCAATGGGAGCGACCTCTGTCAGGGATGTGTCACTGAGGCCATCATCATGTCAGACCATGTGAACGGGACACCGGGGAGCAACAAAAAATTTCTCCTCATGGAGGCAAGAGCAGGACCTTCACTGTTTCGTACATGGTTCTTGAAAATCAGGAAACACCTTAAAGAGAGAACAAAAAGCTGGAAAGAAAATCTGGGGGCAGGAAGACACCTTTATTTCTTCTCAGATTTGTCCCAGCTTCTGAAATCAAACCCCAATCATTACTTCAGGTCTGTTTTCCACAGATTCTAATTCCTGGGCTCCTAGGAGAAATCCCTAATTTGTTGAAAGTTATCTACAAATTGGATCAGCAGCACAAGTTTAGGGTTTGCTGAGGGAATTGTGAAACCTCCAGCAGCCCCGAAAGATTAAAAAGTTTATGGCCAACTTCTTGAAGTGTAAGTTAACTTTTGGTTGCTTGCTCTTGATTTTACTGCCAAAATACCACAATAATAATAATAATAATAATAATAATAATAATGAGGCAAAATAACTTTTCCTCAGATTGCTTTCTGGCAACTAGTCTGATTTGCGTAAACGTTTTTGATTCCACATCGGTCTTTGGTTCAGGGTCATGCTTCATGCTCAGAGCAGGAGCTGAGTGCTGAGACTACTTCTCCAGAAGTGTTCCCTCAATGGCTGAGGTGGAGACAGCCACAGCGCACAACAGAAAGCTGAATTTATTAGGAGTGCAGGCTGCTGAAAAGGAGGAAAATAACATTTCAGTGAACTCTGATGCTTTGCCAGCAAGAGGAAAGGTTAACAGCAGAAAGAACAGCCCTGGCCTCAGAGGGTTATGCACTCTTTTCCATCTGATAATAAACTAGAATGGAATAAAATGGAATTAATTGAAATAAAATAAAAATTAATGGACTTCTATCAGGGAATCAGGTTCAAGTGCTAAATAAGAACAGTGTTTCTGGAGGCACTTGCTCATTTCAGCAGGATGCACACATAAGCACTGCGAAGATGGATGAAGCAAGAGGAATTTTGTTTCACACACAGAAGTGACAGGCATTCCCACTGGTAGGTGTGCTGAAAAACCCTGAGATGTTGCATCCCAGGGCTGGGGATCTGCTATGATGGATGCAGGACACCCTATGGATAAAACATCCTGTCTGCCTACCAGACTTTTAGTCAGGACATCAAGAGCCCATGGAGAAGGAATTGCCTGGAAGGACTCATTCAGTCTTGCAAAAGTACTCAGCAGCTGCTGCTTTCCCTGTTTTCCCTGTCAGCTTGCAATAGCCTAGGTGAAGCCTGGGCTCTGTGTTCTCCTTTTACGTTACCACAAATGTGGGGTGTCTTCCTGGGGGGCTAAATGACCATTCGGGTTGCTTTCCATTTTCCTCCAGGGTCATTCAGATCTATGCTTACAAACAAAATGAGCCAGGGGCTGATTCTCTAACCCTGAGATCAACTGGCAAGACCTGGCCTTGTCTATACCATTAGCCTTCCTTAGCCTCTGGGAGTGGATGACCACATCCAAAGGGCTTATTGGGAAAGGTCCCTGGACCACACTAACTCCGAAACAGCGCTCAGGAACATGTTAGTGGGACTGATCACATCAGATCCATGTCAGGGATTGCTCATACAATTTGACAGTATAAACAATGAGGTTCTAGCTCCTGGAACCACCCTTAGACACTGTTTAACTTGCTGGTGTAGATGTCTGTTTATTGCCACACTGCATTCGTGTGTCTTTGCTCACAAGCTTCCCTTTGGAGCAAGAGCATTAGCTCCTTTGGAGACTTTGCTCCAAGGTCTCCTCCCTGCAGACCGTAGGGGTTTCCTTTCTGCAGTGTGAATGCAAACAAGCCTGCCCTAATTACCTCTGGAGACCAAGCTTCCTACTGTGTGAACCACAAAGACAGAATGAACAAGTGAGCAAGGAAAAGAAAATACAAAGTTTTGAGGCTCCAGATATACCCATCAGCCTTGTCATTTATGTGTTTGCAAAGTCATACTTCCAAAGCACATTCACTCTTCCAGTTCTTCTGCCTGCTTTTTTGTACCATTCACAAAACCAAACCAGAATAAGTTTAGTGAAAAAATGATTTAAGAAAATAAGATTAGAATATTATCCTGTGAAAAAGGCAAATGCATATGCATCAGATAAAGATAAAGAAACAATATCTATGGCATAATCACTAGAACTATAAATAAAATGCTAACATTATTACTATTAGTGATAGCAGAAATGGTCATATTCGTAGCAGAAAATAGTCTCCTGCAGTGCTTTCAACTCACACTGTAAGATTGGAGCTATCTTAGATCAATAATTTTCCCGTTACTGGAGTCCCAAATATCATCTCAAAAAGTCAGGCAATTGAATTTTTCAAAGTCTGAAAAGCTTAGGAGGATGTCTAAGTCTTCCTGGTGTTGTGCTGACTTTGCTGATAGAGGGCAAAGCAGATGATGGGTTAGAGATGTGTGAGACGCCTGTGGGCCTGCAGACAGGGGTGGGAACCAGCACTGGGGACGGGTTGCTGGGGTGCTGATCATGCTGTGGGAGTGAGAAGAGAGAGTTTAAAGCTTCTGTGTGATATCTTCTTTGGTTAGGCTTTGTTTTGCTTTGGTTTGATTTGTTTATTCTCCTATATTCCTTTTTTTTTTCTTTCTATGGCCAGCCAAAAATTAATAACCCCACCTTGGTACTGGAGAGCTCCAAAAGTAAATTTAACTTGAAACTGCCTAAATATCTGAGTGCACTTGTTTATTTTCCTCACATGAAAAAAAGAGTGACAAACAGCACAAAGGGAGTTCTGGAACTTTTCATAATATTATTTAGTTCTCTCCAGCCAGGAAAGACATTCCCTTCTGTTGGCTCTAAGTCCATTTTCCAATTACGTGTTTAATTGCTAATCTAGTGGTCTCTAGGGAGTCCAGATAAGATCAGGTGAAACTGGTAGGTTCTTATTCTACAGAAATTTCCGAATCAGGACTTTACTGCTTCCAGATTTGGCTCATGCCTGGATGATAATGGATATTGCTAGCCATATAATAACAACCCCTCCAGTGTCCCTCGTGCCTGATTGTGTAAATGTGCACATGGGGTAGGTGATGATCTGCACACAGCGAAAAGATTTGTCTGAGCACAGGAAAAACTAAGGAGGAATATTTTCCTCCTGCGTCACTTCAGAGGATATGCATTCCCAAGGCCACCCAGAGAAGCCGTGTCAGAGCTGGGTATCAGCCCCCCAGCTCCCAAGTCCCCCACCCAGTGTATTTGTCTCATTTTCCCTGGTTTAGTCATTTGCGAATGGCTCACATCAGCGTACATGATTCTGGCAGCAGGCAGCTTAGTTATGATTTGGTAGCAAAATATTTGGACAACAGAGCTTCCAAGCAGAAAACTTTCCAGTGCAGAAACCTGCTTCATCCTTCACCGTGGCTGCCCCGGGCTGGTTCAGCATCTCCCAATCCCAGATCATGGAGAGGTCGTGCTCTAATCTTTTTCCATTAGAGCTCTGGTGATCAGGCCCTTCTTAATCAGCCCCGGCTTCCGCTTCAAATTGGGTAATGTCTGGGCCGTTAATATTAATGGAAAGAGGAGCTGCTTCTGTTTGTTCTATTTTCAAGTGGTTTCTGGAGGCCATCTCCCAACTAGAAACCACCCTGCTCGAAACACAGGCAGCCCAGGCAGCACACACACACACCTGCTCAGCTATAGAGTTTTTCCAGATGTTGACTTCCCTGTTGATGGTAATAACCATATTCCCTTAATTCCTGGACAGTCCTTACAGTATTTTTTTTTTTTTTCCTTGCCCAAGCTGAAAGCCATTACCAGAAGTAGCTATGTCTGATTGTGCTGAAAACAATTGTCATATGTGTTTTGAAAGGTCTGGCTGGGCTTTCTGGGATGAGGAGATTTTTTTGTGCTAGGATATTTCCAGGTACACATGTACATTATAAGATGAACTCCCTTGAGCGGTAGTCTCAGAAGATTTTGCCATTCCTTGTTGTTGCTGTTGCTGTTACTGCTGGAAGGCTCTTTCCCGACACTTAGCCAATGCAAAGGATTGTGGGAAACTCCTCATCTTCTTCAGTGTGAAGTCAGATAAACTTGGTCAGAGACATTTATATCACACACGGAGGCACTGATACAATTAGTGTAGGAATATTAACCTCCAACAGTAAGGTAGAAGAGAAAACCTAGGAATCAGTAACACCTTGAACAGGTCCCTTTTTTTTTTCCCCAGTGGCTGTGCACATGGACTTTCTTTCTCTTTGATTTTTAGCATATTTCTTGAAGAAGAGGTCTTCTCTCCCCAGGCATCCCACACACTTCACAGGGCAGAGATGCGGCTTGTTCCTATGGAGGAAACCACTTGCATTTCAGTAGTGTTGTAGCCGGGCTAACTGTAAAACTTCACTGGCTCTATCTATATCAGCATGGGGCTCAGCTCCCCTCCCTGACTGGCCAAGCAATCTAGAGAGCCCAAATCAACAAAAATGAAGGCACAGTAAAGAGAAATTTGTCTAAGATATTTGCTGAAAGGATCTGAGATTGTTCCCATGCTTAGATCTCAGCCAGGGTTTAGCTGCTTTACAGAACAGTGGGCTGGCTCTCTTGGTTAGAAATACTGCAAAGAGTTGGAGCTGGGAGCCTTGCGAATCTCATTTTTGCAGCTCTGGGCTAGAGGCAGAGCAGATGCTGCGCTCGCCCCTGCTATTTCCCCTCGGTTCTCTGGGCTCCAGCCCCTGACCCATGAAATTGCCCCACTCCTGAGCTCTGTGGGGGACAACGCACTTTCCAGGGGTGTGCTTCAGTTTGGGAAACTCAGACCACTACCCTCAAAGTTATTTATAGAAAGTGGAAGCTTAATAATTACATGAAATGATCCCTTTGGGTCATATCCATTACCTATTTTTGACAAAAGAAGAAAATGGAAAAACTATATTAACTGGAGCTAGTTTGTGCAAATGGTGATGAGGTCAAAGGACGCAGGATCCGATCATTCAGTTACGTGAAACTGGTTAAAAAGTGTCTTTGCATTGCCTACCTGTGGCACCATGAGAAAATGAGATTGTTCTCTGACTTATTAACAGTTTGAATACTTGAGGACATGCAAAAATGCAGACACATACCCATGAAGAAACTCCTAGTTTCCAGCTACCCAGGGAAAACCACTCAAACCCCAGGCCTTTGTCACCCCAAAAAGGAAATATTAGACTTTTTCACCTCATTGTGAACAGTATATTTGTAATGCTCAGTGGAGCCATGAAGACATCTGCAAATGTGATCTGAGATCTTGATGTCTTACACAACTTCAAATACCTTTGCAGTTTTCAAACAGAAAAAGTTCCAGGGAGCAAAAGTAAACTCCTTCTAACATGATCTGCTAGAAGACGGGAAGGTAAAATTAGGAAAGGTTCAAACTGTGTGATTTTTTTTTTTATTATTTTTTCCCCCTCTTTTTCTTTTTTTCTCCCATTCTTCTCTCCCTCCTTAGCATTGGGCAGTAGGAAATGCTGAAGGCAAAACACTGAACTAAAGGGGACTTTGATTCTGCTTCTTGATGCTGGTCATGCTGTTATGACCACCTTCTGCCAAGACCTAAGGCTCCACTGCTAATCTAGTGCTTATCAAAGATTTTTCATGTGTTATTTAAAAGGGGTTGTTGGAGCATTTTCTCATATTTCTCATTCTGATGGCTGTGCTGGTTGCTTCCAAAACCAAAGCAGAGTACTGAGACTTTCAAGTCACAACTAATTTTCCTTTTGCCAGAAGCCACAGAGAGATGAAGCCAGTCGGTCTCTGATCCTCCCACTCTGATCCTCTCTGAATAACCTAGGCAATATTGCCTCTATGAAGAGTGAGAGAGAGTTTGGAAGTGCCACTAAAAAGGAAGAGGTGGCCTATAGGATTTCAGCATTTATATCGCCAAGAAAAGAGACAACAACCCGTGCTAGACACCATGAAGCCATAAAAATAGTCATTGCCCTGCGCAGGAGACACTGCACATGCAGTTGATCATTTCTCGCTTTAATTTTCAGTGCTTGCTATTCAATGCTCCTTACTGGAATTTGGGCAGTTTCTTTTCTGCTTATGTACTATGTGTTTTTCAAGTGGATGAAATGAAAGACCACGGTAATAGGGTGGGAAGCAAGACCGTTAAGTGGTCTTCTCAACAGCATCAGGCAACGTGTGCCTTAAACAGGACATTTCAGTAGCATGCTTCTTCCCTTACACACCTTTTTCTTTTGTCCCACTCTGCACCTCCATGTCGATGCTTGTGCAGAATTCATATTTGGACCTTGTTGTCTCAGGATGTGTGGGTGGAAGAAGTGTCAGATCCAAAACAGGGATTAGGCAGGTTGATGGGAGAAAAAGCATCTGTTTAATGAAAGCTGAGATACTGTAGAAGCAGAGGGCAGCTTCGACAAGATGCAGGAAGAATATATGGACAGTGGGGTGGAGAGAGAGTAGGAAGGGAAAGGGAAAGAAAACCTTATTCCTAGCCCGGGTATCATATTTTGCATCCTGTAAGTGCTTCGAAGAAACAATGATGACGGGCTGGTTTCAGTTAAAAGCCAGCAATAAAGGCATCAGTCATATAATAAAAAATAAATAAATGTTGTCTGGAAAATTCAAATGTGGCATTATACTGTGGATGCTGTCAGCTCCCGGACAGACCACAGACAGGACTGGCCCTGCAGAGAGATGGATGCAGAGTGACAGCACTGCGTCCCTGCCAGATGATCACACAGGAGCAGTCTGTGAATTCATGTTAGCACAGGAATGCGCTTGAAAAGAGGTCTGGCCACTCAACTCCACGCTGATCTATTTAAAAAGGCAGTCAATGGCCTGGTTTTTCTTACCCTCGTTGTTCCTTGTGTTTTCTTTTCATGTCTGAGGTGTTTATTAGGTTTGAGGGCTGTACAAATGAAAACAGAGAAACAGCCATCAGTTGGCAGCAGGGTTGTTTAGCCAAGCGGAGGCTATTTTGGAGATCCACCATTCTGTCTTTCACCGCTGCCTGGAATACAGATGTGCAGGAGCTAAATTGCATGCTCCATTTTTAACTTGTCCTCTTGGTCCCGGGGGGTGGTGCATGGGAGTTATTTGCACAGGTGAAACACTGAGGCTTTGGTGAGCTGCAGAAGCGCTAACAGATATTGTCCCACCCTCTGACCACAGAGAAGGGCATCAGTGGGGACTATGTACGATGGGAGATGCTCTGCATATTTCTGATTTCTGTTGCTAGAAAAAGCATTGGGGTATTGTTAAACCCTGTGGATCATAAGGGGAATTGGTGATGGGGGTGACCTGATCCAATCTTTCTGAAGATCAGTGGGAGCTGCTTAGGGAGTGGTGGAGAAGGAAGACCTTCAAGCTTTGGTGGAATCCATAGGGCAAGATGGCATTGGAAATATCCATCCTTTCTTCTCCTGATTCCACTAGAATATCTCACTCTTCTCAAGCTCCACAAGCTCTGCTGTGCACCAGCGATTGCTTGGAAAATGGAAGAAGGACAGGGGGATATAAAGGAGAACACCTCTCTGCTCCAGGTTTCCTCCTTCACTCCCTAAATGCTGGAGCTGTGCAGGCACCACCAGCACACCTATGGGCAAGCAAAAGGAGATGGAGGCAGAGATCCGCTATACCATCATACCTTAGATGTCTCCACCTCTATGACCTTCAGCAAATTCTCTTGGCACCCCCCTATTTTGTTTTCCTCCCCAAATTTTTAGCTGTTTTCCAAATTTGAGCTGTTAACTCAGATAGCCTACAATTCACTATGAGTTTCCCCCAAAGAATTTTGTGCCTGAACAGCACTTAGTGCAAGAATGGTGTTTGCGGTATTTCTTAGGGGCGCCACCCGCTACGGCTGTCTGCAGGGGACATCTGTGAAGCTCAGGGGTGCACAGCAGTAACTCCTGCAGCAGCATGCCACGCACCTGGAAAGTCCCTGTCTGTGCAATGCTACACAAGGAAAAGGGGCACAAGGACACTATTAGTTTCTGTGCTCCCTTCTTGCTGAGCTGTGCCACTTGCCTGCAGAGAGCATCTGCCCAAACCCCACTTAGGATCTGATCTCTAGCCTTCCTCTTCTGATTCATGGGCAATCACTCTTCCCTATCCATAGGGTGTCTGCTTGCTGAATTTGGCTGGGTTTTTGGAGGGGGCTTGAGGGGTGTGTGGTTTTGTTTGTTTGGTTTTTTTTGTTTTTTTTTGTTTTTTTTTCCAGGTGGGGAGAGTTTAAATCATATTCAGTCAGGCAATAGATGAAGGAAGGGGGAAATGGGAGACTGGCAGAGTCACAGGGAAAAGACATTTCTCATGGCCCAGAGCTCAGCTCAGGGTGGCAGGAGATAAGAAAGTGAGTTGGTTTCTGGGGCTTTGCAGACTGAGAGTCCTTTGAAGAATCAGGATGACTGCATGGGGGAAGCCAGATTTGTGACATGACCTCCGCTCCAGGCTCATCTTCAAATCTGTCTCTGCTTCCTGAGGGACGGCTCTCTGGTGTCACTTCCACAGCACACCTCCTGGTCAAGAGAGAGATCTTAGGAGCAGCCTGCCTGAAGGATGCAAGATCTGAATGCCTAATCTGAACTGAAGGGTGTGTGCAAGGGGAGAGGCAGAAATGGGGACTCCAGTTCTCATCCCTGTGTGCTGCTTGAAGCAGAAGCATTCCCTTGGCATGTTGGAGTGGGAGGCAAACTCGTGATGGTTCAGTCTTTCTTTATGTGCCTTTCTGCTGGCACTAGTGACCTGCCCAATAGCTTCATGGTTCCCTCAGCTCCTCAAAATCTCTTCAAAATGACACATAAAAAATGCTAGGGTTTTTTAAAGAAAAGTTACCAGAAGCTATCTGCTCCTCAGATACCAGCCCTGCCATAAATTTCCATGATACAATAGATCTTATAAACAGCTGGCAAGATATCAGAGGAGATCTAGCCATGGCCACTACTCAGTACTTGTAGGGACATCTAAAAACCTAAACCATCTAAAATCTGGGGGATGTGAGTAAAGAGATATGCTAAGTTATTAGAGATAGTCATGATGCATGTGCATATGATGTGTCTCTGCACAGCCCTAAGTGGGCACCACCATGTGAAACGCAAGAAGAGGTCCATGCAATACCCGCCCCAGTCTCTCCGAAGCAGTGGGGCTTTGGATGGGGACATCTCTACTTGGAGCTCAGGCCAGGCCAGGTAAAAAACCTTTGAATTCACCTTTATGTGATGCCGTTTTTAAGAGAGTCACTCTGCTGTGTGTAACCACAGAGTAAGGATAAAGTTTACCCAATCTGGAAGGGGAGGGAAGGCCCCTCGCTGGCTCTAAAGAGTAGGTACTGTTCCATCCCGGTGCTATTTTTGGAATGCCTTGGAAGCACCTTGGCTTGTGCTAAAATAGCGTGCGGGCCTCGACTTACCTCATGTTGTTGAGGAGAGGCGAGTGGTTTGAGGCGAGCCTGGAGAAAGGCAGGCAGACTGCGCTGGGACGGGAAGAACACACAGCCCTTTTGATTCCCTGAAAATCAAATAAGGAGAAAAGATCCACAGGGCTGAAGGTGGAAAAGTATGTGTGAATTGGTGCCTCTGCTCCAGGGGGAGGTCACCTGGGCGAGAGTTTGTGCAGTGCTGAGATGTTGCAAAAGGACCATCAATGCCTCCCGGGATGGGGTGGAAGGTCTGGAGGGTCTGCCTTCCTGTCCCCCCCTCAAAGGCTTGCAGGAGAGAGAGGAGGTAGGGCAAGAAGTGCTGCATAAGGACAATCCTTTTGGGGGATGGAGGTTTGAGGGGTGCATGCTGGCACAGCAGCTGAGTGGTGTTGGTGCATGGGATTTTGCATAGAGACCCCTGGGGATGAGCACCCCAGCAACAATAAAATGGTGTAACAGGTTTACATCTGATTTCTACAAGGAAAAATTTCAGGCATGGACAAGTTTAGCATTCCTTTTATTGCCTTTTTGTAACTTTGTTTTAAGACACTCACTCTGCTGACCGTAACGGGGTGACTTATTAAGGCACTGCACTGAGTGAGAATGTCTGCTGCAGGCCAGGGCTGTCCTGCATCTCTCTGGATCAAGCTAGTGATGTGACCCAAAAATTAAGGTCTTCATCTCCACTATTAATCACTCAATACTATAGCTGTACCTAGCGTCAAATGGAGATTAAAGCTAAAACCTTTACCCAGGGCTCCCCATCCGTTGTCTCTGGATGTAGCCACTACAGGAGAAACCCCAGTGTGATGTGTTTGCCAGATGCATTGGCTGCGCTGGCCGTGTCTCCTTACACCTTTTGGTAGCACTTTGGACCACTGGCTAGTAGAGAGTTCGTTTGTCCACATCAGTGGTGCTGCATGTAATTCGGACCCCAAATCACGTGCAGCCTCAGTTTGGCTCTTGCGGTCAGCTGTGAGACAAGGTCTGTGCGCCCTGCATGGTGTAGTAGCTCAATCTCTGCTCAGATCAAACTCCTGATTCTTCCAGAGAAATTTCTACCTGAGTAACACACAAAGTGAGGAAGGACTTCATATCAAGAAATATCAATTACCCTCCTTTGGATATGATGTATGTAAAAAACTATTTCACCCCCAGTCATTTACACAAAATGTAAAAATAATCTGATCAGCAAGGGAAGGAGACATACGTCTCAGTTAGTCACAGTGAACTAGTGCTTTTGTTCTTCTCCTATCAGTCTAGATTATGAAGTAAAGGTCTTTGCAAAGATGCCATGATTGCCCATATAAATAACAGGACATAAGGATGCAGCAATATCTGAGCATAAGTTCTTATGTAGGAACATGTCCAGCCTATGGTGTATGAGATCTTCCACTGGAGACAGGGCACCAGGTGTGTTTTAATAGCCATGGATGGCTGCCCCTTGGTTTCATATCTCCTGTGAAAATCAAGACCTCAGGAGAAGAAGGAGGTGATGGAGTCAGAAGTGCCCCTCCTCCAGGCTGAATCCAGATGGCACAGAGCATAAACCATGAATACCACTTTGCTTGGAGAGCTCTTCTCAAGCTGTGATTAAGCCCATTTTGTCAGGGAGAAACATGGGCAGACCATGCCCTAAATCACATAGTCCAAAAGTGTGCCGTGGGAAAAGCAGCTGCCCTGTGCATGCCTTCCACCTTAGGTAAGAACTCAGCTCCCATGCACTCTATGTCCTAACCGGGCTTATCTTTACTGAATCATGAATGATAAGTAATGCCACTATCTCTTTACATTTCATGAAGAACAGAAAGGCTGAGTCAGATAGATGAAAAAAAGGTAGCCTTAAAAAAAAAAAGAAGAACCGAATCAGTTACTTTTCGAAGATCATCAAGTTATATCGACATTGCAGAAGACATCAAGCCCAAGCTAAGGAATCTGGAATAGCTCAGATCCCTGTTCAACGTCAGGTCTATGTATAGCAGGCTGACGGCGTACAAACTACACAGCACTTAGCCGTGGGTCTTTCAGGTCCTCACATAGTGAACCTAAGACAAAATTATTGGGTTGTGTGAGGACTGTGTCACAGCCCTCTAGAGCAGTGTGTTCCTAGTGTGAAAGTCAGCATGTGTGCTGCCTGACGTAGGATGGGAAATGGATCTATGTGGAGGTGTTTGAAGGTGAAGAACAATACTCAGGTTTCCTCTTAAAGGGAACTGGTGGAGTCATGCCAACAGAGATCCTGGAAATGAACTTGCATCCATGTGATATGGATGACTTTAGGATAAGAATCTACTTGAATTAAAGTGGTAAGTTATTCAGCAGCTTAGATGCATTCACCAGGACCCTGGAGCTATGAAACACCAGCCACCCGGTCACTGACAATGACTCTGACCTTCCTGCTTCTCCAGTGGCAGACGCTACATCAGTAATGGTAAATTAAATGTTCTTGGAACCGTTGTCTGGTCTGGAGGCCAATGGGCATGGAGCAACACGTGCATACCATCAAATTCCACTACTTTCCACAACAGGATTACCGTATCCCAAATGTCTGTGGAGAATGGCTCCTGGCCCTGCTAACTCCAGACGTTGCCCAGGAACTGTCTGGGAGGCTGCTGGTAGACAGCTGAAAGTCAGTGCTCAGCATTGTTCCCTATTTCATTCACCAGTACAGATGTAGCTACTGTCACTGGGGATAAACACCGTACACCTGCCCTTGCTTGTGTGTCAAGTGGCCCTGGCATGTATGCATGGAGTGTCCCTTGTGGGTAATGCCAAAGGTGGGCTGGAGAGAATGTTACAGATGCTCCCCCAGGGATAAAAATCCATCCTTGGATTTTTTTTTTCCCACTACTTTGTGGGCCAGTTTTAAAAAATAGGTCAAAAAGAAAGGTTAGGTGGTGGTGAGAAGTGAATGCTCATTTTGCATCAGAAACAGAGGTGTTCAGTGTTCCTGCAGATCTCTGGCTTGTGTTTGGTATCAATCAGTTAATCGCCAGGCATTACCCCAGGACATGGCTCCTATTGTCCACTGTACTCAGAATGCATTAGCTACTGCCCCATGGATCAGCCCTCCAGACACGCTTCTTCCCCTCACACGTCCTGCTCTTCCCTTCTCACAAGCGGGAGAGAAATTTAGCTGCCTATGGAAGGAGGGGGAAAGCAGGGGATGCCTTGTTTAAAAAATGAAAGATGCAGCTTCAGCTGTTTGTTTAGGAATATGTGGCGATGGGGCTGAAATAAAGGTTATTTTGGATGGCCAGAGAGCTTTACAGAACCTTCATTCACTCTCTTTGACTGGATTGCATAAAGGGCTACTGAGCAGATAAACTTTCAACGAATGTGAATTCCTCTCAATTAAATTACAGGAAATTAAAAAAGACACATTTCATGGGCTAGTGTGGGGGGGAAAAAGTGGTATTTGTCCTGGATTTCAACCTCCTTCCTCCAGTCTGCACAGGGGAAACATGTAGATGCCTACTCTTGCCTGGAGCTCAGGAGACAGGTCTGTTCTCCAAGGGACAGAAGCAACTCTCTCATCGACACGATGGGCTATATTCCACCAATGACTGTATGTCAGGAAGGGTTGATGTATATTTGGGTAATGCACCACTCTTTGCATCTCATGCATGGAGACCATAAGCCATCCCTACCATGAGAAACCTGCAGTGTCAATAGATAAGAGGGAACTCATTAAAACCTTTCTTGGCAATTAAGCTGATGACTGAAAATCAAATGACTCAGCAAGGAAGGACATGTGGTCTCTTAATAAGCTCTGTGTTCTGTCAGAAAACCATTCAAAGCTCGAAGGCACCTTCCCCAGCTGTAGATGATGCAGGGCCCCTTCCAGCTCTTCCATATCTACGTTCAACGCTGGCTGCGCTAAGGGATCCTTCTGTCTCCATCTCTAGGTCTGACACATAAGGTCTCCAGTGCTGGGAGGTGAGAAATGCTTCCTGTGCAGAACCAGCTTGGCCTGACCCAAACTTTGCGGTGTATTGTGTCTTTCAGTGCAGCTAACAGCCTCCTAGTATGCCCTCTCTGACCCTTCAGGCATCCTTGTAGTTGCAAACATGAGCATCCTGACCCAAACTGCATTCCTCACCTAATCCTTAGAGCTGCCTATGGAAAAGAGTAGATTTCTATATATAGTGCTCTGAAAAGCCACAGGGTTATTCTGCCTGGGTGAAGGGGGTCTGTTCTCTGCAGCATGCAACACAATTCAAGCCTTGTTAGTATTTATAAGAGGGGAAAAAGAGAGAAAGAGAGTGGAAAAAAAAGGTCTCCTTTGTAAAAAATGTGTTTGTAAAAGGGGGAAATGGCTGGCGGGGGGGTGTCAAAAGCTCTAGAAGACTGAGTTTATTCTGGGGCCTCCGGAGGTTAGATTTAATCAGCTCAAAACACATAGTTTCTCCATTAAAATGGCATTAATTTTCTCTGCTAGCTGAAAGATGCCTTGATACTCAATGGGAAGTTGTCCTTTTCCCATGCCCGACACTAAGAACAAACCTCATGTCTCCAACCCATTCCAGGACGTTTGAACAGAGAGGCAGAGCCATAAGCCATGGCTGGGAGTGAGGGTCTGACTTTGATAGGACCATAAATACAGTTGCCATGTCTGACAGGGACTGCTTGAAAAAAATACCACTTCAAAGAGGTTTGTGCTTTGTCTGTAGAGATGTAGAAATATTTAAGTGGAAGACTGGAGTGTCTTTAGTTAAATTCCTTCGTTTCCCTTTGCCTTTTACAGTCTTTCACGGGTGGTTTTCAAGCACTATATTCAAACAGCATTGTTGTTTTGGGATGCATCCTCCTGACATTCATCAAGTGAATCAAAATACCAGGAGTCCCACCTGAAAGAAGGGTTTCTTATACAACCCCCAGAGCACTTGTTCCAAATGTGTTATTGAACTGAGCCTCAAGTTTGGACTGGCAATGGGGCCAGATCTTCCCAATGTTACATTCACAGTGCAGGCTGATGAACCTACCTGCTACCTACCAAGCAACTGACCGAGGGAAGATGCCCACTGAGGGATTCACTGAGCATCTGACAGTCCTGGTGAGATCACTCCACGGATGTTGCTTTTTCTTCTGGGAGTAGTGACCTCATTACATCATCAGAACTCTCTAGACTCTCATTCATTTAAGAAGTGTGGAAAACATCTCTTCTGGGGTCCTTACTTCTTCTTCACCTCCCATAGAAAGTTTCAACTCCCACAGACCTGTTCGGTGAACAAAATACCCCCAGCTGCTCCAGCACAGAGTTCAGCTTAACTGTTTGTAGCAATACTGGCAGGAAATTTCCTGTAACTGGTGACGGGATGGGGGAGTTCCCAACTTATCATGAATTCTATGAGCTATGTTCCATCTTCCTTGATGACATGCCTTAATGTTGTTTGGAAGTTGGAACCAAAACCCTGAACACAACAGAAACCACTCTGGCAGCAGTAGCAAACCTATAGACTATGTTTGGTCCAGTCACTAGAGGGACACCATCCCATTTAATTAAAGATTGAATACCAACACTGTGAAGACCCTGGAAAAGATGATTTCAAAGGAGGTTATGTGAACTAATTTTTCAGTTTGGGGATATTATAACTTTATAAACTAGGACATATCTCACAAGAATTTCCTGCAGTGCTTGATAAGTTAAGGTCTGGGCATAGGAACAAAACTCTACTGATAAGTAATAAATAATGAATATCATAATTTTAGGCCTTACATTTTTAAAATATTTAGTAGAGCTGCATGAATAAGCAATGGTTTTGGTTCACTGGATGTTTAATAAATGAATAAATAATAGAACAGTCAGAGATCAGAGAAAAACAAAGATTACTTGTTTCGTGGGATTTCTTGGTATAGTAAGAAAAAAACCAAACATGTTAAACATTTTGAAGTTCTAGGAATCATTTTGTTGCAACATGGGAACTTCCAAGCCATGTCTTAATCCTTGAAAATTTTGGACTGAAAATTCTGGTTTCCCCATAGTATATAATTTTCCAGAAGCTGCAAAGACTGAGTCTCGAGAAGAGAATTTCATGGACCCGTTTGAATTTGTGGCAGGGAAGAGGGCAGAGCTTCCTTCGTAGAAAGGTACTGAGGCCCAAATTATCATGCCAGTTGGCGATAGGCCATCTATAAGGCCATCTTATAGAGACGGCAAGGGGTTGTAGGCAATGACCTTATCCATACCTCATAACCAAATGCAGGTCTGCTCGTCAGCACTGTAGCAGTGTGGGTGAAACGTTGTCAATTGTGCCTACAGGAGTCACTGCATACTCCAGAGAAAGGGATCTGAAAGTAATTTTTTACCATCTGTGAAGTTCTTCCTAGAAATTTGAAAATAGGTGTCTGGTTAGAGGGAACAGACACTGTTTGTCCCTGCTATTCATTGCATTCTGGGCAGTCTGTAATTTAACCTGGGAGGATTGTATCTACCAGATGTACCAGTCCCAGCTGCTCAGCATGGATTTGAAGGGTCCAGATTGAACCACTTCAGCTTCATTCTATGTGTTGTGATCGGTTACCTCCTCCAGAATAAAAGAATCATCTCCATCACCTACGTGGTCTTGGAAGATCATGAGATACAGGCATTTAAGATGCTGTGATAAGACTGTGTCAAAGAAGTATGGCCCTAACAGAAGCCCACCGTCTGAACATATCTACCACTTCAGAACCAAAAAAGAAAGAGGGAACTGAACTGGGAAAAGTTCAGAGAGAGTGGCAAGGATTACCCAAGGCAAGAAATAAATTTTGTAGGAGGGAGGACTGAGTCAGGAAAGACATTTCCAAAGTCTTGGGGCTCCACATTCTCTGTTGATGAATTAACTCACGGAGTTCATTATATCCTTGCAGAATCCTGCTGAAACAGCCAAAAAGCATGGGTCGCTTGGGCTTTTGGATCAAATCTCCATGCAGGTGGCTTTGAACGATGCTGCTAGGCACAGCTCAGGCTTTTCCTGCTTTGGTGCAGGACGTGATGCAGCCTCAGGTCATAAGGGGACTGTGGGTTCATCTGCGCATGAGATGAATGTCTTCTGGTCAGCATTGTTGGAATGCAGGGCCCTGCTAAATGATACCTGCTTCTTCAAGGTGCAAAGTCAGAGACTCACCCATTGCTCCTCGGGTCCTTTGGAGTAGGCAGAGATGACAGGAAGATTAAAAAAGCTGCAGACCAACTGGCTTAATTCACAGAATGAGAACATGTCTGTGATGATACTCTCCAGGCATGGAAGATGCTGGCCTGACTGTGTGGGAGGTGGGTGCAAATCCCGACTCTCATGCTCAGCACATGTATGACACTGCTGGTGGCAGAGAAGACAGTGGAAGGCAGTGAAAGGGCTGAGCTACCCACCTCATGGCCTCAGCACCTGGACTAGATGCAAACCTGGGTCCAGCTGCAAGTTAACAAGCCATTTTGTTTTCAGGAGCACGTTTGTAATGATTAGCGGCAAAACTAGCTTCTGTGCAACCCTGGGGGGAGGTAATGGAGGAAAGGCACTGTGGTTCCTAAATGAGGGAAAGGGAGAAACACACATTACAAATGGAAGAGGCTTTCTTCCTCCTCCCACCACTGCCATGATGGGGGCAGCCACAGACTACTTTGAAGTCCTGTCTTTCAGGCTCTTTGCCACCATTTGTGCTCAGCCCTTCCAACAAAAGCAGTCTCTTGGTGGCAAGAGACTTGGCTGAGGAGTAGAAAGCAGGCTTTTTACATTAAGGGAAGGGCTGTGAACAATTTTGCCTTTATCACCACAAAAGGGACTGTAAATCCCTCAGAGCTGTGGATTCTGGTCCTGCAACATGATACCCCAAAACTAGTCATTTAAGTTAGGATAAATCTTTTCATTATTATTATTATATGGTTTGTTGCTTTATTTTAAAAGAGAAAGAGAGAGAAAGGAGGGAGAAATTGGCTCTAGCATGGCTTGAAAAGAACATTTGCAGCCAAAGAGTTATTGTATGTATCCTGCTTTGCCTAACTGTGCTCTGTAAGGATATGAAAGGACCAGAAGGCTCAGACCAGATTTCTCTATTAAGAGAAGGAGCTTATTCCATTTCTTGGCACCACTTAGAAAGCCAATATTTTCTTTCTTCTTTCCTGGCTGAATTTGGTGGAGCAGAGGGTCTAATTCCCAGCTCCAGTTTGGGTTCCAGGCAGGCAGGCTGGCAGGCATTTCACCTTACAAAATCATGCCCTGTACAATTTTGGTCCTGTCTGTTTCCAGCTCTTTCATACTCATTTGATTCCTGCCTCAGCTCATTGCAAGTTTGTAGCCTGTGAGTTTGTAAACTTGCTCCTTCTCTGGGACCCAAGCCTGCTTTGCCATCTGCTTGCTTGGTGCATGAGGATCTGGAGAGGGAGAGAGGCCATGCCATCATGTGTGCTCTCCTCAGGACTCCAAGGAGCCCTACGAGAGAGCAAAGTCTTCAGCTGCCATATATATCTGCCTTTCTCACACGCTTTAGTGTGTAGACACCTGCACCCTGCACATGGGCAGCAGAAAGCTGGGCAACCTGCACTGTTTTTTAACAACAGAGGCAGCTTTCCTTTACGGTGCATTTATGGTGCCAAATATACTCTTAAAAGCATCTCTGTTGCCGCTGGTACCAACTTCGGTATCCATCGGGGCTGGTGCAGTGGTTTGCCGTCATTGTTTTGGAGAACATTGTGCAGTAACACATCTGGAGCCACTTTCCGCCTGCACCCTGGCAGCTTTCTGAACTAGCTTTTGACAACCAACGTGCTGGAATGGAGAGTCACTGGTTTCTTGTCTCAGCACCACAGGGAGGGATTTTCCTTCCGAAAACATCAGTACCTCCACCTGTCAATGTGGTGCTGCTATCCCCAGGTTAAAAACCTCTAACTGACTTGCTCTGTCATGAGGTTGCCCCTTAACCCTCATGAATAAAGAAACAGACCTATACGTATTTCTTTCTATATAGATAATAAATCATAAATGAATGTGGATATATGATCCTTATTATCTATGTGCATATACCTGTGATTTATATATATATATATTTATTCATTTGCTTAACAGGCAACATCTTAGTCAGTCTGTCTTTGAATTATGAACTCCTCCCCTCTCCAGATCTTGCATGTGTACAAATGGGTATAGTGGTTTCTTTCCCATTTAAAAGTTTCACCCCCTAAAATCTGCTAGCACAACTGCACATTAGCCTTTCCTGGCTGCTTCTGTTATCTTTGTCTGGATGAGGGAAGCTAGCTAATTAAAATATTTAAATGAACCCAGGTCATTTTGACACAACTGGGTTAGGAAGGTTTATGCTGGCAGGGTGAGGTCCTTATGTGTGGCAACCGGCACATTATGTGCTCAGGCTACCTGCTTCTCACCCCCCTTCTGCCCCCCAAAAGCGGTATGACACACTTAATAACTTGTCCAAGGTCAGATGCACAGACAAGAGCTGCATCTAGATCTGCTGGGATCCATTTGAATTCCTGAGCCATGGAGTCTCCCACACTCGGCGAACTCTCCATGTCCATGCAGAGGACAGAGCACAGCCTGAATGGTGTGACTTTCTGAATGACTGCAATTGGTCCACCTGCTTTTTTACTGGATTGGAGGAGCAGAAAGGATATAGATCTGCAGCAAACAGCTTGAGTCACACTTTCTGGACACCTGGACCCACCCAAAGCCAGAAAGAACTAAAAGCAAAACTAACATTCTAATGTCCTCTCCTGGGCAATGGGAAGGTCTTCTTTTCAACAACTTGCTGTGCTTGGCCAGAAATTAATAATGGTTTGAATTAGATGGTGGTGGCCAGAATTTACCAGCAGATGACACGGATCTACAGCTAGCCTATGGTTATGCTACCATCCCAGGAAACAGAACCATGAAAGAAGACTTCAGGTCCTAGAAGCAACATGTTGGAACCAGGCAATGGATTTATGGAGGGAGCTAAGGAATTATTCTTCTTTGTACCTTCTTCAACCACCCAGCACAATGCAAGCATCATGCCAGAGGAAGAGATGACAGCCACAGGCACCCTGGCATCCTTGACACTCATTAGCCTCTGAGGTGCCTTTCCCTGGGAAGTGCTGTGTGAGACTCTTCATGCAGGTTCTCCTTAGTGCTTTAGCTGCGTAAGTACTGGCCATCCAGTTTCAGCAAGGTCTTAGGTTGTTGCACTGATCTAAGGATGGACAGGAGCCCAGCATCACAGCTGAGTTACTTTATGCTGGCCTTCAGATGTGATGAACCCAGTGCTGTGCTGAGACCATCATACCCACCCTATTGAGCAGTGATGCTTCCCAGCGGGGCAGGACCTCAGAACTTGAGTGTCTCTGCATCGAGTTGTGTGGGTTCCCCTTTACTCTTTCATCAGATCCACCCCAACACCCTTCAGAGTTAATAGTGAGGGCCTTGCTCTCTCTGCCAGGAATGTCTGCCATTTGTTTCACCAAACGCTTCAGTCTTAGTGGAAAGTGCTCACATTTGGAAACCCCAGTTCCATTTTTGAGAGAGTAAGATTTTGAGCTGAGAGAGAAAGAAACTGATTTCCAAGACATTATACCTTAATCTACTACATGAGTACCTCCTAAAAAGTAAACCAGATCCCAGAGGCGCAACTGTCTGGGAGGAAATGAAGGGTATTTTCCTCCATTTCATGTCCTCTAATTCACTTTTAACTGTGCAGCTGGGCATATCTTTGAAACACCAGACTTCAGTCAGAATGGGAACCTATTTCTGCAGTATCCCCTTGTTCCCATGAAACAAACCTCTCCGTAGATGCAATTATCCATCCATCCATCACTGTCGCAGTGAACACACTGCAAACATGTGCACATTCAGGCACGCAGAGCCCTGTCCCGTAGCTCAGTCATTTGTTGCAATAGTTCCTGAGCCCATTCATTAAATAAAGGTCTCTGCCTTGCAGTAGTGATACATTGCTTGAAGAGAGCTCTCCATTTATATTATTTACCTGGCAGTAAGCCCACCCCAATCATTTATAATGAAAAAAAGTTATCTAAAGGGATGAGGTGTTTATACAGATGGCAGAAGTTCCCCAAATCATAGCATTTACTAATGCACAAATCTTAAAGCTTTTGGATGGGATGTAAACCATCACACTCCAGGATATCTGCCAACTGTAATTGATGGGGTCAAGAGGGGAGCAGGGGGAATAAGTTTCCTTCGTCTTGGTGGATGAAGTAAAAAAGTTGGGATGGTGGGAAAAAGGGATTCATTTTAGCTTCACCCGAAATAAAATTTTGGTTTTAGGGTTTTTTTGGCAAAGATATCCTAGAAAAAAAAAAGAAATAGTGGAAAAAGATGAGGTAAATGGGAAACAAGACATTTCATTAAGCACTCGAGATAGTTAACACTTCAACCTCGCATTTCAAGAAAAAAGGCACGTTCCAATTAATCATCAAAACCTTTTACTTAAAATTTGATGACAAATACATTGTTTTGCCTTTCCCTAATATTTTATTATTTTGATCCTTGAAAAACTGTTTTTATCCTTTTTCTCTCCACCTTAAATGATCATCTGCATTTGACACACGCATTGAAATTACTTCTTTCAAAATTGTCTTTCTTGGTAGAGATATGATTCTCACACAACTGATCAGATTTTGGTCAGAATGAGTACTTCCTCCACAGGCAAATTATCTCCTCACTTCTCAGTACAGCTTCAGGCAACTTTTTACCAGAACAGCTGGCTGTTACTAAAGAATGCTGAATAGTTATTTGAGATGTACTAAACCTCTTGTCTTCTCATACACGGGCATTGTCTTTCTCTGCCTGAAAACTGTAAGCCCATTAAAATGTTTTCATTGGCCCATATGTTAGCAGAAAAGGCTTTTGTGAAGTCTGTGTGAACCTCCATTGATATATGATGCTTTATTAACTATCCAAGCCATGTTGATTATTTATTATTCATTGTTTAGATTTATAATAGTGTTAATATAATAAATATTTATTATAAAAGCCCCTGTTGTCTAGGGCATGGTTGTAAAGCAAGCAGAAAACAACTTGAATGAAAGACCACCCTTCCTTCCAAAAAGCTTCCCTAACAGTGGTTGGATTCCATGTCTGCACCTCCTGATGGTGTGAAGAACATTATTATAAGAGATCTGTACAGTGATCTACAGCGAAAAACCAAAGTCTGGGCTTTTTTTTTTTTTTTTTCTTAGTGTCACTAGGGAAAAAAAAAAGAGAAGATGTAGTAGAAAGAATCACACTCTTAGAAATCTCTGACTTGTTTATTTCTATTTTTAGACATGGTTTTACCAGGGATTTTAAAGAAATGAAGTCCCCATAAGTGCCCATCTCCATAGGACCAAAATTGCACCGCCACCAGAAGAGCTGTTACCTCCTGCCCTGATGGCAAGAAGATGGCAATCATCTTTAGCTGATGATTGTGCATAGGAACCCATGTCAACCAAGTCTGTCTGCTACCCATGCCAGGTTGATGTGGAGGCTGGTGACCCCATGAGTGTTGGAAAGTCCATCTGTCCACATGCCAAGGATGGTCTTCATTCAAGCTCAGAAAATTTACTTTCAGTAGAGCTGTTGTAGACTCAGAAACGTAACTGATCCAGAGGCTGAGCATCGCCATCCCAGAGTGAACTCCCATTAAACCCTCATGGAGTGATCCACATCTGTCCTCAGTCTTTTTTTACCTGTTTGTTTATTTTTAATGTGACCTGCTTATTTTATGGGCCTGGTCCAAAGCTTATTGGTGTCAGCAGGAAAGTTCTCTGGCAATGGTGGTTTTGTGCTCAGGCTGCACAAAACTTATGGAAGTTGATTCACGTATTACTTGTGCGAACCTTGTCGGTTGGGTGTCAGACCAGCTGGGCTACTGGAAAATGCTGAAAAGGAAGCAGTGCTTTGGGACTTTCAAGGGGCATATCAGCCTTTTTAGACCCCAAAGTTCCAAGACACCATCTGCTTCTCCTACCCCATGTCTACAACCCTTCCCACCTCATGATATTGTTCATTGAGAAAATCTGGGTATCAGTCCTTCTAGTATTTAGTGAACATGAGAGAACTGGTTCCAGATCTGTGTTTTTGTAACTGGTTCTTGTTAGAGTCACCATGACAGATTGGGAAAGGAGCCCAGAGAGCGTGGGTGGAGAGATCTTGGCCAAGGAGAGTTGGCTGGCTCCTGGGGTGTGCTACACAGGAGCTCAAGACTTTTCAGAACCATTTGGGTTTTTCCTCTCAGCTCTGTGTTCTCCTGGCCTTTGGATTTATTTTTAGCCTGTCTCCATCTGGTGTTGGTCTATCCACCTACACCAAGCTTCCAGGAGTAGGACGTGTCTCCAAATCACATCCCTGCCTGGCTGCAAGTGGTAAACTAAGGTGCAGAAACGCTGAAGGGAAGGCACATTTTGTGTAACCTGAATGAATCACCCAGGGAGCCATGAGTTAAAGAAGAAAAACTAATGAACTCCATTTCCCAACAATTACAATATCCCCAGCTCCCCACAATCTCTTCTACAGCATCATCAGCATCCCCTCTCCGTGCCCTCCACTTCTCAAAATACCTCGTCTTTCTTACACGTTGCCCAGGCTTGTCTTCCCCCACATGTCCCTACATACTCCCTCAAGTCTGCGGTAATACCGATACCTGTTATCCACACCTTCATGTCCATCCCTCCCCTTTGCAATCCCTACACCTACGTTTTGGCTAGCAGCTGGATAGTGGCTAAGGCAACAGGACAGATGCTGAACAGACCACTGCTATGTGATCTGCTATTACTTGGCAGAACTTACACCTTCCTCCCCCACACCAGTCAAAGTTGTATTAAACTGGCAAAGTTGGCCAGTATGCAGGCAAATTTGGAGTCAAGAATGAATTATGTGTGACTGCTTGGCCCTGCCATCAGTTCTGCCCTGGCTGGCTCTGCCCAGCAGCTCAGGGAGGCAGGCATCACCCTCTGCAGCCCCTGCCCCATCTCCAAGCACAGGCATGCCTGCAGGAGGCAGAGAAGCTGGCAAAGCCATCTGCAAAAATGCTGATGCTTTCAGACATTGCTTTAAACCAGATTGTTGCTAGGAAACTTGTCTTTGTGTTGGAAGCTATTTCCTTCCTACCCAAAGGCAGATCAGAGCTCATTCACTGAGAGCAGCCTGAAAAAAAGAGAAAAAAAAGAAAATTAAAAAAAAGAGGTTATGTAGGAGAATATCCAGATCCAGTGCATTTAGAGATGGGAGCAAAGTCAAACCTCAGTCCAGGCAGTCATGAAATATGGACGTTATAATGTGGCTATAGGTTCGGCCATGGGAAACTGTCTGGATTTCATCTTGAGATCTTTACCAGCTCACATCCCTGGCTTATTAAACACCGCTTTGCCTTTAAAGATTTGGTGAACCTTTTGAACTCCTTTTCTGAATTTTTGTACATGTATATATTATTTACATTTTTTGGCTTGGACTTTTTTATGTTAAACCCACAAATGTTCCACTGCCATGGTATTTGAGGCTGCTAGTCTTTAAATAGCCCTATAGGTTTACCTATACTCACCTTCTGCTGATGGAGTCTTCAGCTAAAACACCACATTTTCAGGGTTGTCCCACATCCATGGAATAAGAAGTAGATAACTTTGTTTCCCCCCCCCCCCCTCACAGTTTTTTTTCAAT
>VZTL01074176.1:0-12798 GCA_013400535.1 Scopus umbretta | reverse complement strand
GATGTTCGGGGGGAGGGGGGGGCGGCGAGAAGATTGAAAGGCATTGAAATCTGAGTGTCAGTTCCCCCAGAAATAAGTGGCTTTCTGTGCTAGAGAAGGACAGGAAATCTGAGTATTTTTCTGATGGTGAAGTCCTTCTCTTCACCAGAAAGATGTGATGAGGGTTTTGGTTTAGTTTGGGTTTTTTTTTTTTTAATCAAGTGACTACGTGAAGAGGTCTGTTTCTAAGCCTAGCCAGGATATAGAAATTTATACTCTCAAATAATCTTTGAAAATGCCTCATTATTCCAGATGCTGGGAGATTTTTCATGAGATGCTTTACTAGCTCTCATGACTAAGGCCCTTTCTTGAAGATGGCCCTGGGAGCAAATCTTTCTGTAGAGAAACCCTCTTTTTGCTTAAGACAAAATATTTTGCAGAAAGTTCCCTTTTGTTTAAACTTGTTTGTTATAAGGGAAAAAAAAGTTTTACAAACATGTGTAGAACTCCTTAATTTTTCTTTCAATTTTGAAATGTTTAATGAAATGTCATTAATACTACCTCACTATTGCTGATTGAAATGTAGTATTTGTTGTTTCAAAAAAAAAACAAGGACAGCTGCTTCTCAGTACTCACTAAAAATTCTTATCTTTTCTGGATCAAAGAGTCTTCAGTCTGTGTTAAAATGGGGCAGCATGACACTTTCCCTGTTTGTGGGAAACTTCAAAAGCTCATTTCCATTTGGAGCAAAGAGCATACTTGTTAACGTTAATTTCCCATAAAATGTTGAGTTTTGACCAGTTGGATTTGAAATCACGGATACTTATCTCTATTGACCGAGCTGCACACATCAAGGGATCTACTGACTTTGCCAGCAACAAAACTTTAGTATCATACTTTGCCAGTACTTTAATTTGTAGCTGTTCTGGATCCTTTGCACGCTGATTTTTCTATATAATGAAAAAAACCCCACTTTTTTTCCCAATATTAACCTTAATCCTATAAACTTTGTATTACAGAGAGGAGCAAAAGCAGGGAATATTAAATGATTCAAAAAATCAAGATTTGATCTGCCAGAACGTCTCATTCACAATGCTATGGAAAGCAGGTTCAGTAGTTTTGTAGATCCTGACACTTTAACAGGTAAATATATTTCACTTCCATTAAGAAGATATCAGTGAACTGCTTGGCCAAATACAACATAATCATCCTTTGACATTAAAAAAACTAATATTGTGTACATGCATGTATTCAGACCAATCTTATAAAAAAAGGCAGTGAAGCGTGGCAGGGGAAACTAGTTTAATATAAAAGGTTTTCTATCTGTCACTAGAAAGTATGTTCCCTGCTCTATTTATTGCTTTACAGCTGTTGAGACACATCGGATGGTATTTATCTTATCTAAATTTAGCCACCAAAATGTTAGACAGCTGGAATCTCAGCTATTTGAGGGATTAGCCTAGACAAATTTTGTGTGATGGATGCTTTAGATAAGCAAAATGTCCTGAGATGATTCCTAATAATAATGCAGGACCTGAAGGTTCAGACTTCTATTCAGAATAGGCAAAGGAAGGAATTAACTCAGTATGGCAGAAAGTTTCTTAGCCCTGGATTCAAATCATCTAATGATCTAGAAGAGTTTGCTTCATCACATCAAAGGCTAAAGCATTGGTCTCGTTTCCCACCCTCACTCCCAGCCAGGCAACCAAATAATGTCCAATGCTTTTCACAACAAATCTGCAAAAAGAATAAGCGAGCAAACAAAACTCACTCCTCTTTCCGCAAATCAGCAGAAAAGAAAGCCATTGATCAAAATCCAAAGAAACTGAGGAATTGAAATTATGCAAAACCACTTGGTTGACATCTGTTGGAGAGTGTCTGAAAAGAACAGCTTCAACTGGGAATTTCACTGCTATTTAATTAAATTGCAATGTGTACATTGTTAATGGCAGTGAGTTAACAAGGATCTATTTTCTTTTTCTGCACCCAGGTCGGGGCAACCCCCAGTACCAATACAGGCTGCGGGATGAAGGGATGGAGAGCAGCCCTGTGGAGAGGAACCTGGCGGTGCGGGAGGATGAAAAACTTGACATGAGCTGGCAATCTGCGCTCACAGCCTAGAAAGCCGACCACATCCTGGGCTGCATCACAAGCAGTGTGGCCAGCAGGCTGATGGAGGTGATACTACTCTTCTACTCTGCTCTGGTCAGACCTCACCTGGAGTACTGCGTCCGACTCTGGAGCCCTCAGCACAGGAAAGACATGGACCTGTTGGAGTGGGTCCAGAGGAGGCCACAAAAATGATCCGAGGGCTGGAACACCTCTCCTATGAAAAATGGCTGAGAGAGGTGGGGTTATTCAACCTGGAGAAGAGAAAGCTGCAGGGAGACCTTATTGAGGCCATTCAGTACTTAAGGGGGGCTTCTAAGAAAGATGGGGACATTTTTAGCAGGGCCTGAAGCGATAGGACAAGGGGTAATGGTTTTAAACTAAAAGAGGGGAGATTCAGACTGGATATAAGGAAGAAATTTTTTACGACGAGGGTGGTGAGACACTGGCACAGGTTGCCCAGAGAAGTGACAGATGTCCCATCCCGAGCAACATTGAAGGTCTGGTTGGACTGAGCTTTGATCAACCTGATCTAGTTGAAGATGACCCTGCTTACTGCAGGGGGATTGGATTGGATGACCTTTAAATGTCCCTTCCAACCCACACTATTCTATGATTCTATCATTTTATGATTCTTTTGCCATTCTGTGCTTTAAAGTGTATTGCCGGGCCAACACTCAAAGTGGAAAAGAAAAGCTGTGAACTTTCATTGTCCCATGTAAATATCTCTAAGGCAAGGATGAACCGAAGACTGGATAGCTACTGGTGCTTTGCTGTGAAGATTCTCTGAACTTTTCGTATCAAGACTTCATAGCCAGTCAAGAAAGTGCTCGGGCATCAGTATTTGGAATTCAGGTGTTACATCTGTCTCACCATATGGAAGTATTTGGTGCCTCTTGGAGTGCCAAGGATCCCTAAAGTGCCAGTAGGACATGCACAGTGATCTTACTGTAAATACTGCCTTACCAGATAGCACCTGAAATTTTAAGGTGTTTTACCCTTTGGCTCCCAGTTATGTCAACACAACTTAGGCACTCTGTTATATTTAACGCTGAGGTTCTTATATTGTCTCACTCCTAGGACAATGCTAGTTCCAAGAACTTTGTATTATTGTATGGAAGAGTGATCAATAAACAGAGCTTTCCCACTTTCTCCCTGTTCTTATGGGAACATGAATTCTTACTGGAATATTATCTATGCTCTTTCATCGTGATGATGCAAATTCCCCAGCTTCTAATTAAAACAGCTGTTGTCTCTTCTTCACAGATAAGAAAATGAGGTCCCCAGCCCATTAGTTTGTTATGTTTACAGGAAATGCAGACAGAGGAAATGCTTCACCCACTTGTAATGAATTCTGGGTAGACTTAATGAAATGTAATAGTCTCCCCTCTCTCCCCATTCCCTCATGAACAGTGCAACTTGCAAATTAACATCAGCTCTCAGAGCTTGAGCAGCATTTTTTGACCAGCCTAATTTCCATACATTTTGAGCTCTGTTTCCATCCTAGTCCTCCTCATCCACCCTACTGATTCCTTCTAGGGTTTGCTTTAAATGTCTAAGTAGCACCCTGAACAAGGTGGCATCCCTACCTGTGGGGATGCCATCTGACCCTACTAACCCAAAGCGTAGGCAACTGAGTAGGTGGGTGACCCCGAGGAAGAGAAGACAGAGTGGGTTCAAGTAAAAGTAGGGGCTGGTTCCCCCTTCTTGGCAGGTTTGTTTCCCACACCAGTGGTTTTACCCCAAGTTTGTTGTTTATCAGAAGCCAATCTTAGTGAACAGCCATCTGCTTCTCTCCTCAACCTGAGACTCCACTAAGCTTTGTTTCTTGAAACCTTAGACTGGATTAAGGAGTGGCTAATCCCTGAGGGTCAAGCAGCTTTCTGAATAGCAACAGGAACAGAGCACCGCCACATGATCTATGTGGTGGTGTCAGCTATTCAGCAGCCTACGATAAAAGACATGAAGCCAGCATCCCCTTGTAAACAGTTCATTATGTTCTTTACATCTCTGTGTTTCTTTTTCCTGCTGGCTTCTCCCTCCTACGCTCCCAAACTAGCTAATTACTTTTATCACAGGCTAAGTATGCAGTCAAGAGGTTCCAGTTGCCATCAGTAGTGCACTTTTAAGCCTTTGCAGCTGACATGCCATTTTAAGATTCAGGCTGGCTCGTCCATGGCCTTCATAACTTTGCATAACCTGTGGCTGGGAAGCAGGAAGAAGTGGAAGAAGGGATGAAGTAGCCCAGTGAAGATGAGTCCGGACCAATGGGACACATGGGATGGGTCAAGTAGCCAAGGAGGGGAAGGTCAGGAAAACTTAACTCGGGAGCTGCAGGGAGTGAATTCAGCCTGGGATGAGTGGTGAGAAAAGGAAGGGAAGGAATAGGGCATAACAATTATTGGATGAAAATCAAGAGAAGGATTTGGCTCAGCCTAAGGAGCAAAATTAGTTTCTGTGTAAGAAAGAAACCACATTTCTGGCCTTCTCTTGCTCTTGTGCATATTCTCTCCTACCTCTGTTACTAGTTTGGCTCACCCTCATGTTGTGACAGGACAGCAAGGCTGCCCTATCTCTGGACGCAAACCCTACTTCAATTCTTGAATAGCAATCTGATACACCCTGAACTTTCACATTCTCCCTGTTGCCCACCAAAACATTTATGAATTCACCTTTCCTCTTCTTTTGCACTCTCACACACTCCTGTCAAGGACATTTTGCAACACAAACATTCAAGCCCTTCATCCGGAAACGTTCATATGCAGCTCATCCCTCCGTCTCTCCCTCCAAGGTATCTGTTCTTGTCTTTCCAGAATGAATATTAATTGTCTTCAAACTTTCATACTAGCAAAGTTCTCAAGATTTGCACATCTGTGCATCCTAACCACAGATCAGATGCCTCCTATGCTTCTTATGATGCTGTGTGACACACCACAACTTCTGAGTGAGGTGTAAATTAATGATGCAGTAAAGTCCAAAAATCCAGCAATCCTTCATCAGTCTTTACAGCAATCTTTCCCCATTAGCGTTAGTACTATCTGTTTATTGATTTGTGCTTTGCAATTTGCCTGAACTAAAAAACTTCCGAGTTTGTACAGCCCAAGTTACAATTGGAAACATGTCAGGACTTGAAGATCTTAATCAGGATAAAAATTAGTAGTGTCCAAATACTCTTGCAAGATAAAAGGTGATATCTGTAAGCAGAACCGTTGATGACACTGGCAACTTTGTATGTGCGTGTGTATGAACGAACATCTGCTGCTGTTCTCCTCTGGGAGATGGATAATCCACCAAATAGCAGTTTTCAGTCACTGATGCATCTGTCTGGCTTTACATCAGGGCTGAGAAGTTTGTGGCAATGCCAGTCCTGCTAGAGCTGCCTGGGGTGTTCCAGCATTTGCCTCTATAGTGCGGAATGTCCCTACTCTGTTGAAAGGAGCTCATGAGCTTCTCTGAGCACAGTTGATGCTGCCTGCAGTGGAAATAATGCACCTTATAAAAGCTAACTACCATTTAAATAAACACTTGCTAGATTACAGTAGCTCCCATCAGAGGAGCTACATTTCCAAAAACTGCTAAAGAAGACATTGAAGAACAAGAGAGCAGGAAACATGCTGGAAAAATTACCTTGAGGGTCATGGTTTAACCCCAGCCGGCAATTCAGCCTCACCCAGCCGCTCGCTCACACCCCCCGGTGGGATGGGGGAGAGAATCAGAAGAGTAAAAGTGAGAAAACTTGTGGGTCGAGATAAATACTGTTAAAGTTTATTTTTCACTCTATTTTAATGAGGTACTAGTTGAGGGTATTACACAGATGAAATTGCATTGGCTGGCGTTTGCATCTTATCTCACCATTTTTCATCTCCTAGGATTCCCTTCCATTGGATTCTGGGGAATTTATACTACGCTAAATGTTTTCTTGATATGGAAAAGAGGAATCCTGGTGGAGGCGTGTTTTGTAAACATGCCTTGGCTATCAGGACAAAGTTACGGTGAGCATGCAAGCTTGATGATTTTCTGTTGGGTGTGCAATATGCCTAGCACATCTGAAATTCTTCCATGTGCAAACATGTGTCTTTCTCAATGCTTTGGAGTATTTGAGATGACAAGAACAAGCTGAAAGGATGATTTTTTTTTTTAAGTAAATCATACTATGTAATAATAGCCCAGGGACATTTCACATGCAGCTGTTAACAGCCGAAAGCAGAACAAATGACTGTAATACCCCCAAACACTAAGTGTTTGCAGAGGGGAGGGATCAGGCTTTCAATATACCCCAGATTTTCTGGTCTGCAAAAGCATTCCCTGTGTGTTGGAGCATGTAGAAAGTATTTGTAACTGCTAAGCTCTCTTCTTAATTCATGAAGAAAAATAGTTACCCCTGAGAGGTGGTTCACCTCATCTTAAAAACAGAATGTAAGGCCAATTACAGTAAGCCAAGCCATCCAGCTGATTTGGGATGTTTACCAATTACTGCTCTAAGAGACCTTCTTATCCAGTTCAACTTTCACAAAGAATTTTTCTGCAGATATTTCTATCTATCATACTTTTAGAAGAAGCTACCTCTCTCCAGCTATCTACTGACTCTATATGCCTAAGGACTATTCTGGCTCTTAATTAATTTTCTTCCTTTTCTTTGTGGACTTCAGTGCCAGGTTCTCAGTGCCAAGGACCTGGGATTTCTTTTTTGGGAATGTGGTATTTTGGAGCTACCAACCTGAGGGACTCTGTTGGGGCGCATCTAGTATTCAAGGCACTGGGAGTCTCTGGAAGCTGCTACGAGAAAGGTAAATGAATGCAGCCAGCTGCAAAATATAGTTATACCTGCTATTTTCCTGATTGCTGGGAGCAGGATTCATCTCACTTGAAAATTAAGCACTTAGTCTAGGCAAGTTGTCTCGGTTGCTTAGAGAGGCAGAAAGCTCTCAGGGAGCGAGTCACCTGGATTAGACACTTGAGTCAGCACATGTTTACTGATGTTAAACATTTACATGGATTCAAAATACGAACAAGTTAATGACAGATAAAAAGCATGAAGTTTACTATATAAAGATATCCACTCCGGGTCAGGAAGCCCCTGAGGCAGAAATTTCTGGAATGTATTTTGATGATGTATATTTCTTTGGCTCTTATATTCTTCCTAGGCATTTCTGTTGGCCAATTTCCAAAAATGACTGTGCTAGATGGACCAGAGATCTGACCCATTGCAGTTCCTCTTGCATTCTTATTGTCTTCAAGTGGGATGAATCACTCTCTGGAAGTACCTTCATGTTTTCATGGCTAGAGATTGAGCCTGGATCAATTGTTACTAGACATGAGGAATGGGGTTCTTACCTCATGGTAGACAACTACCATGTAGATGTCTACACTGGAATTAGTCACTCACAGCCCCCTCTAGTCATTGTAGAGGAAAAGGGAATATTTAGAGAGTGATCTGTCTCATACTGAAGTCTCTCTCTTCTGTAGACCAGAAACAGTGTACCTGCAAAGTTTCTATTTCTCCCCTGCATATTTTTCAGAGAACAACACATGTCATCCTAACTTCTGTCTTTTCTACAGACCAGGTGCACTGTGACCTCATAGTCTCTATTTCTATTCTGTTTCTTTCCCAGGCATCTGGGGTACACAACCAACGGTAGGCGAGATGAATTCCTACTCCGTACATTTAGGTAGCTGAAGATAATTGCTGTGGATCTCACCTTTCGTGTCCTTGTTCCAGATATAACTAGCCTTTTTCATGCTCATTTTTTTACTCCTAGAAAGAACTGATTGTGTTTTCTAGACTACGGAAGGTCTGCCTTTGACTGGTAAGTTGGTCCTCGTGTCCAGCACAGTTGTCCCGTGTGACGCTCTTCGAGTCTCTCACCAGGGATATAGAAAAGGCCTCCTTTGTTCTTTGAACTGTCCAGTCCACTGCTTCAGTTCGCCATTTTCCCCACAGCTCCCACCATGGTGGACAAGAAAGGTTTTGCCATGTTGACATAACATGGTTTCCATGGTGTCTGATTGATCTGTGATGTCTTTTTTACCCCTTGGAGCAAGAGTGGGTATGTAGTAGAGTAAAAAGTATTCCATGGGGTGGTAATCAGGGTTGAATAGTAAGGTGAAATTTTATTGTGTAGATCTTGCAGAAGACAGTGGTGATGTCTGAAAGGTCTTCCTGCTTCTTTCAAGATTTTGCTTGACCACCTGACATTTTTTGATCAGAAGTACCCCTTGCTTTATACAAAAAAAACAGGATCTCTCCCAGTCTCAGGACAAAGATGCCCCATCCACAGGTCATCTTGCAGAGGTAACAAACCTGAGACTCCCAGGCTCTTTGCAGTACGTAGTTGTCACACTGCAACACAGCGATCCTTGTTCCTCCTGAGGAGTTTCTTTCACTCACCCAACAAAATCTCCTATATAAGTGGGATGGTGGAACATGCTGTTAAATGTTTATTACTGAAAATTTGAGGGAAACCACATGGATTTGCTAGACAAGACTTACAAAAACAAGTTGCAATAAAAACTTTATAGCATCTCCCCCAGCACCCTAACATAGACTTCCTTTTTGTTTATGAAATATATGCATAAACTGATGGGCAAAATTTGCCTCTCTGGCTACATGGCAAACGTCCATTTCTGACGCTGCTCATATGCACCAGATGAAGAGTTTTCCTGTTACCACTGCGTTTGAAAAATTAGCATTCAACACACAACTGAGATTTGCACTGCATGGGGCAGATCTGCAGAAGGAAGTAGAGAGGAATGCTATGTTGCCAGCATAAAATCCTGTCATTTTACTTCACTTCTTTCTCCCTCCACTTTGCGGACATTTACTGTGAAAAAGGTAGGTGTGATTACGACATCAGATTGGACAATTATAAATGGTCTGATTAGTGCAGCTTAATGAGTTACCTGTGACAGACCTCACCAATTTATTTCAAATGCCAAGCATGGTGCATTGAGCAAAGGAATTCTGCTCTACATAGTAAAGCCTGGAGCACATGCAGATACAGTAATTTCCTCGCTTGCATTCTCCTTTCAACTTCAAACTAGTGCTAATTAAATCTGTCGATGAAAAAGTTTTCATTAATAATGTAATTATTAATATAAAAATCAATGTTAATACCAATATTTTGTAGAGTTACAGTACTACACCAATGGAAGCAATTCTCCATATGGCTTGGTGCTGTATAAATTTGAAGTAGTTGAAAGTTCCCAAGAAAAATGAAGAAAATCTGCAGTCCAAAAATAACATAATGACAAAAGGACTAAATAGTTATTCTCAAGTTCTCAGCGTCCAGTCGAGATAGGCCAAATAGTCAGAGGGTTAAATTGTAGCAAGGATGAATCAGTTGAGGCATGTGTACGAAAACAAACAAACAAGCAAATCCACCAAAATCTGTGTAACGGCTTGGGGAAGGAAACCTTCTAGGCGTTACTTGGGAAGACAGAGAATTTCCCATCCCTGCAGATTTTGGGCACATTCCTGCAGGGAATGACAGGTAGACTCACTCCTGTCTTGGCAAAAGAGACACAATTAAGATGATTTTATGAGATTTCAACCAACTTTGCAATTGCAGAGAAAAGGTTAGTTTTGCAAATATTTTGTTAATTCTGCATTTGCTTTTTTTGGCATAGGCAGGAAAATGAAGCCTTGTTAGGATGAAGATTTATAAATAAGATTAGGATCAGGCTTAATGGAGCAAAAGGGGACTCTAGTAGCTTTGCTATTTGACAGGTCTCATCCATTTTTCTCCCATATGTCAAGTAATGTTAACAAAGAGTTTCCTGTTGGAAGAACACTATCAGGAATTACTGCTTGAAATAAACTTAAACAGAATAAATTGATTTTGTCATTCTTTGGGGGAAAGATAATGTTTTATAAACACATTTTAATTACACACCATCACTTTGTCTTCTGTGTTCATGTATGTGCTTTTTACCTGATGTAACATGAGCCAAAATGGTACTCAAAAGTGGAAGAAAGTGGCTTTTGCAACTGTGTAAGTGGGTAAGTCCTATGACAATTTGGGCAGTGCCAAGGGATCTTCTGTGGGAGCAAGGAGAGAGGACAGATGGAGTCAGAGACAGATTATCTCTCTTTGACCATCCACCATGAAGACTGAAAAATTTCTTGCTTTTTACCTACTTCCACCTTCCATCCCCTGCTGGCTGTTTGCTACAGATCCTTCTTTGAGGTTAACTGTCTTCACGGTTTGGTTTGGAGCAGTTCATATGGGTGTTACCAATCACCACAAGGTTACCTGTCTTTGTGCTAAAGTGGATTAAGTGTCCCACCTACCCTAATTCTGCTGGTTTCAAGGGCTTGAGGTTTCTTCTGGGGACAGGGAAGAACAGATATTTTGGGGAGGCTGAAACCAGAGCAGCTATATATAAAACCAAGCCTTCATCAGCAAATCTTAATGACTTCGCCTGGACTACATAATGAATGTCAACACTGTCCTATGCACTAACAGCCTGCAGGAATATCAAATGTCAAGCTGGTGAATAAAGACAGAGCCGAATGCACTAACATTTTTATCCAGAAGAACTATGTCTGGAAAAGGTCCACTGTCCACTGGCAGCCAAACCTCTGGTCTGTCCCCAGGACATGATGGCGATCTAGTGCTCTTCTTGTCTATTAGTGGTGAATATTCTCTGTCTGTTTGTATGATGTAATGTAAGAACTGAGATGTGCACATGAACAATTGTTCCGTATGGGAAGGACCATGAGGAAATGTGGTCTGACATGAGACTGAAGCCCTTTGAATGTGGAGATATCTCAAATCCCTTTCAGAAAGGCAGAGCTATGTGACCTAAATATAATAGCTACCCACTTTCTGTGCTTGGCTTTACAGAGAAAAACTCCTTTGACTTCAGCAGGTCTTGGATTGGCCCATCCAAGGAACCAACAGTAAAACCACATCAAATTAGAGCTGGGAGAAACCTTAAGGATGAATCAAATCAATATGCATACTTCGAGGCAGAATGGGGCTGGGTCTAAGGCAGTCTCCTGAGATGACGGACCAGTGGAGGGTATGGCAGACCATTTTCCCATCTACCATCTTTCTCTGTTGGTGAAAGAAGTTGAGACTGAATATTCCTAGGCCCAGTAAAAAAAAGTCAAAGGCTCTAATATCTGTCTGTCTGACCCTGTGATGATTCAGTCTCCTTTCCTACCTTCTCTGCTTCTCCAAGTGATTAGTGAAAAACCCTACTGTAGACTCATCTGACTCCCTTTGTCCCTGCTGGGACAGAGAAGACATGCAGGCAGCAGAGTCCTTCTGGCTCAGAGGCCTTCTCATATTTCTATAGCCTGTGCAATTAATAGCTATCCTGGTCAGGAAGGCTGTTCAACAAGAAGAGNACTAATTTATCAAGTTCCGCCTTAAAATCAGATAGACTTCCTGAGAAGGCTACTCTTCCTGGACAGCTGCAGCCTACCTGACTGTGTAATTGATACGATTCACTGACACGCTGGGCCCAGTGGTCTACACGATGACTGGGGCGGTCAGAAAATGGAAGAGCCTGGAAGAGCCTCAAGACGTGTTCCAAGATTGGTCCACCCCCACACACATAATTCTCACCAATATGCTGGGGCACTCTCCATAGCGATGGCTCCTTCCCATGAGGTCACCTTGGTTACTGAGCCCATCTAGGTTTCAACGTGATGCCTTCAACACAAAACAGAGCCCTAGGATCAGATGACAGCAATTGCTCCCACTGCATCCAAAACACTGCCTCTCAGCAGAAAAATATGTCTGGAATGCACTGTCATTGTATTACACAGGGGTGCGATTTCACTGCAGGGGATACAGTAAACCCCTGAAAGATGCTGGCCGATCAACAGATCATGCCATAAGACTCTGCTTAGATTGCTTTTGGCATGGCTGCCTTGAGACAATTGTAATTAAAACCAGCTGGCCCTAACTATATTTAGTGATATTTATTTGGGGTTTGATGCTTCTTTTTTTCTTCTGTTTAATCCATACGGCTGTAAAGAATTTCTAAACAAGCAAGAACAAGCATGTTGTTGATCAGCTAATGAGAACAAGAGCTGGATAAAAGGGGATGGCAAACCCAGCTGAGGGGCATGATATACCAATGAACTGGCCATAGGCAATAGAGCTGTTGAGCTTTATTTGTTGTAGGGTTGTGACTGGAAACTAAAGCAGCTAATTGTCATGCCTGTGTAACTGAGAGGGTGGGATTACTTCTGATTCCTAGTGGGAATCCCAACACCCCGGCAGACCTGAAAAACCCTCCAGTCCCAAGGCAGGAACAATTACATCTGTGCTCCTTCTGACAGCAGTTTATTTAAACTCACCTTAAAGCTTTCCAGCGGACAAAAGTTTTCCATGAGACAGATTTCAGCACACAGAATTCATCCTAACACAGTTTCTCCTAACATTTAATCAGAAAGGTTAACTATCCTGCAGTTTAAGCTCTTGATTATTACAGACATTGAGAATGGAGTAGCATTTTTTTCATGTTCTTGAAGGTTATCAACTTCTTGCCTTCTCTTTCCCTCTCCCCCATCTCATTCCTCTTAGCCCAGACAACCGTAGTTCGTTTAGACTCTCCTCACCGTTCTTATTATCTGGATCTCTGTTGTGTGGCAGCATGTGGGGGAAGTCCCCCCTTCCCCTCCCTACACAAAGAACAAACCTACTTCTATGTCTCTGTCTATCTGTCTACACTATTTGATGGGTCGCCATTTGG
>VZTL01074175.1:4802-46582 GCA_013400535.1 Scopus umbretta | reverse complement strand
AGGGGGTGTATGTGCATGTGTGTTTGTTTGTTACAGCAAACTATTCTGACACATTCCCTATGGCATTTCATATTACTGAGAGAGACAGTTTGCCCCAGCAGTAGAACTGCTCTTCACATGCTTTTGAGTCAGTCTATATTTAAACCTGTCTCCAGCAGTATTTTATTTCAGTTGTTTTAGTCTGGTTTGCTTAGCTGTGGATACATTCTTGATTATGCTGTATGTTTATTGAAAGATTTGCTGTCGTGTGCTGTTCTTCTGCAAACACTACAAAACATCATTTCATTCAGAGTTTAGCAAGCTGCTAGCGCAGTTCTTGAAGGTTTGCAAGAGGATAGTATGGATTCCTTGTTGGGTTTGTAGCCGTTAGCTGATTGCACTAACACCAAGCCCAAAGCACTGGTGTAAATCAGCCTGGTGTTACTGGGTAAACTGAGCTACGCGGCTGAGGATCTTGTGCTGCATACAGTTTGTGTTGCACTCCAGTGTTATTATTTGTTTAATGATAACCATTGCTTTGGCTGAGTATTTAGCACAAGGCCATTCACAAAAGAATTTATGGAGTCCATATGTTCGTATTTCACTTAGCTGCCTAAATATGTTGGGGAGGGAGCAATATGGAGGTTATATTGTCTTGATTTTTATTTTGAAGCTGCATCTGTAGACTAGCCGGAGCCAAGCAAGGCAACTATAGGATGGGACAGTATCGTCCAGGAATAGGGTTGTTGAAACTTCTTGGGCAACTTCCACAGAGCTGCCTGGCAGGACTTCCCCCCCGGTTCCTCTTAGCAAATCAGATCAGTGGGTTCCCAGGGGATAAGGAGGGATGGGTGCCAGAGAGGGAAAGCCTCAGTGGTTCTGCAGAGGTAGGATGGGAAAGGAGATGATTAAGTCTGGAGTCCAAGAGTTTAACCAATTTTGTTGAGTCGGACCGCAAGCCTTTCACACCTCTAGGAGAGTGGATTAAATAGGTCTCAGGATGTACAGGCTGCAGACCGAGGCTGTGAACTTGAGGATGCTGAAGAAGGTTGGTGTTGGCTTCACAGATTCTAAAGAGTTCTTAAGAGTTTATAACGGTTTTAAAGAGTTAAAGAAAATATGTAAATGTCTTCCATCAGCAATTGTCAGTCAATGGCTTATCAGGGATTTAACTATTTTTATAGAGAACACTGTGGATAGGTTAAACTTGATAGTTTATACCACAATGAAAAGATAAGCTAGATAAAGCGCAGAGAAATAGTCTGGCTTGCTTTCCCTAGTTATTTTACATTTACCAGCTGGAAAAAACACACAAATTTAGGGATGCCCTGGAACAGAAATGGATGCCAGACAGTGAGGGATGAACAGATTTCCACCCCCACCCCGCCCCAAGGCAACCAACTCCCTTCTAACTCTCCTAAAAAAAAAAAGAGTGAATGACAAAAGGTGCTGGGCAGTTATCTCTTCTTACCCTGGTGATTTCTAGTTGTGCTTCCGCAGCAGAAAGGATGTTAAAAATATCAATAGGCAATCACTTTAAAACTCCATGGGAGACATGCTTTTTTTCTTTGGTTAGGCCAGTATTTCCAGCTGCAACGTGAGTCAAGACTCGGCAGGGAACCCTGAGGATGCAGGTTTATAATAACAATGTAAAGTGGCCCTATAGGTTTGAGTCAGATGACAAAATGAACTCACCCAGCTTTGCTACATTAAGGAACTGCAGTACCGAAACTAAGATTTCATTGATGGAGCACAGCCAGTATGTCCATTCCTAAAGCCAAATTCTTCATTGTCTTCAGTATTTTGTGTCTTCTGGAAAAGCCACCACACCCGGACCAGCAGCAGGAACAGTCCAGACCCACACTGGAGGCTATGGCCAGGATTTTCTCCCGGTTTGTGCACCACACCAGGTAGTGCTTGGTGGCAGAAAGGAGGACTACGCCATAGGCTTTAACTACCCCACCTCCTTTTGCTCATTAAATCTGCACTTGTCTGAGAGACCAAGGAAAAAGGGTCTTGCAGCTTCCTTTTACTATTTAAAAGGGAGCTTAGCTCCGTATTGGGTCTCCAAAGTCTCCACAGCGACCCAAGTAGCAGCCAGCATCAGGCCCGAGAGAAAATAATTATTTAGAGATACTAGGTCAGTTCATAACACACCCTCTAGAAGGGACTGCAGAGGACGATCTGAAATAGGCCAAGGCGGCATGAAAAAGAATGAGAGAAGGCAGGGGAGAGGAAGAAATCCATTGTTTCTTGTCTGCTGGGAGGAGACAGGGGAAGGAAGAAGGTGTGATAAGGAAAAAGTCAAAAGGTGAACTAAAGAGAACTGGAATTCAGACAAAACTGACTAAAAAAATAGGAGAGGGGACAGAATAGAGCAGCCGGATCTCTACAGGTAACACCCAGCAATCTGCCTACAACCTCCACGCAGCAGGGAAGTGAAAGCCCACCTCCATGTGCCAGCTTTTTTCCTGCTCCCAGGAGATCCGCTCTGCAGAAGACAGATGGCATTGCCATTGCCTGTGCTCCTGTGGGGGATTTTTCCAGATGGGGAGTTGGAAGCCTCTTTGTGCTGCTACAGCCTTCCTCTCCAGCAGCCCTCGAGTGCTTGGGGCCTCCACCAGTCTGCGTACCCGTATCACACGCCGCTTAGACATGTGCACACATGCATCTCGGTGCTGTGAAAATTTCAGCTGAACTTGTTAGAAAAAAAGGTGTATTTATATCCAGGGTTTTCTCCATGTTTGAAAAGCATCCTTGTTGATTTTTCCTTTCTTGTAACATGTGCTTGGTTTTTTCCATTATTGAGAGATTGCTAATAAAAATTGGGCCACCAGTGCTGACCTGAAAAGAGCTAACACGGCTGTTTTGCACAGAGGAATCCCAGACAACACAGCGCTGCTCACACACCGACTTCATCAGTCACTCGGTGCTTTCCTACAGTGTTGGGACACCTCTCCTACCCCCATAAACCACAGCTGTCACAAGTTCCTCAGTTACCTGGAAAACGACTGGGCAGCCCAGGAAGCATCATGCTCATCACAACTCAGTTTGCTGCTTACTAGATTAAAAAAAAAATAAATCCATTTTAAATAACAAGCGGTCACCTTTGGTCTCCGCTTCTTGAACAGCTGAGCACAGAAAGTAAAACTTTGGAAAGGTAATGTGATTTCAAGTTTTGCAATCAAGTAAACGGAGATACTAAGTTTAATCCCTTTATCTTAGTTACACATTAGGTTTTTGACAACCCCACCTGTGTAAATAAGTACGTTTTGTTCTGCTTTCTTAGACTTCCCTTCCCCTGCAACTTTCCAGTCTGCAGTTGCACCAAGTGACCTTCCTCTTTCCACTTTGTTTTTATTCAGTTTCATTTTATACTCATTACTGGACTGTCAGCAGGCATTCCTGGCTTCCTGTTTAGTTTAATTTCCCCCAGTAATATCAGAACAAGGAATAACTGCAGCAACCGAACATACCGTACGGAAAGCTTACTATATGCTGCAAGCCTCTGAAGAACACCATCACTCCCTTTTCATTATGAAAGTTCATTACAGGGCTTACGTTTTGACCTTTCTGCACATCCATAAAGTCTCTAAAATCATTGGTGCAATTTATCAAATACGTTAGAAAAGTTCATCAGCTATTAAAGAAACCCCAAACATCACTCGATGCTGTATTGTCCCCACCTGCCAGGCCTGCGTGTGGGAAAAGGCGTTGCGGTTGTTCGGCATCGTCAGCTCTGTACTTCACCGAACGACAGACGAAAGGCCGGCGTACGGCTAAGGAGCCTCACAGCGCACTCCTTGCCCTCGGCCGCCCCGGGGCACCTGAGCGCTGCCGACACGCGGCTGGATTCAATCCCGTCAGGAGACCCAAGTCCGTCAAACTGGCATTTCCAACAGCAGCCGGCAAACTGGAAGCATATGCAAATCCAGGGGGTACACTGTGAAGCTCCAGGTGCCAGCCAGCCTGAGGGACCAGGCAGCTCCCGCCTGCACCAGAAACAATTTCCGAGCGACCCGTGTCAGACAGGTGAAAACACTACAGGAATCTGTTCTGGGCGCGACACTGCGGAGAGGAAAAGCTGCAACCGCCAAACCCAAGCAGACAGGAAAGCGCCCGGTGGCGATGCTGCCGCGGCAGCCTTTCAGCACCAGCCGAAGGCCCTGGCAGCGCAGAGCCTGCTGCGAAGCAGGCACCTTCCTTCGCCCGAGCCAGTCGGCACCGCTGGGGGCTGCCTGTCTTACTGATGCAGGAGGAAACCTAGAGTATCCAGCCTGCCTGCACCCATCCCAGGCACCGCAAAGGCAAGTGCTGGAGTTCCCGCTTTAGAGGCACGTGCCGACGACCTCCAGTTCAGCAAGTGACATTACACTAGAACACTATCCCAAGAAAATTACTTAAACTATAACGCAGTAAGACGTGGACGAATTCAACAAAGACACACATTTTGCTTGGAACAGTAAATGTGGTGAACTTGGGATGACCAGGGCCAATGACACGAAAGAAAATGAGGAAAACTGCAGGATTTGTACTACTGGAAGCATCTCAAAGCAAGGCTGGTGCCAAGTCACACAGATTGTACGGAAGTAGCAGACAGGTCTGGAAGTACAAATACGTACCAGAGGTGATTAAAAAAACCAAAACAGAACATGAAGAACCTCCTTCACTACAGCACGTGCTCTCAAATCCGGGACCTAAATCATTAGACTCACAGACTAGTCAAGGTTTGCAGGGATTTCTGGAGCTTGTCCAGCCCAGTGCCCCTGCTCCAAGCATGGTCAGCAAGACTTCTCCAAAGGAGTGAAATTCGTTCAGATCGCTGTACTTCAGTAAGCTGAAAGAAGACCAGTATTACTGGTTTTGCTGTTTTCCATCACAATGTAATGTTTGAGCACATATTTTCTGATCATTTTCATCCAATGTCAATGAATTCCCAGGCACTGTGCTGAAGATCACCATCAGTATTTTTTGTTCCGATACCGGTTTTCTCAGTACTACACAACAGTCTCTGGCTAACAGTGTCAGTACTGTACGAACATAACAGTGCAAGGAAATAGATACGGTAGAGTTTACAAATAACTAAAGATCACGTTTGGGGGAGGGATTGTGTCTCTTCCGTTTCTGTCAAGATTTTTCACTCTTGTACTCAAAATAATGATACTATCTTCTGTGGGCTGAAAGTTATGTATTAATTTTTAAAATGTGCAGAATTTGCGAGACCCCCAGAATTCAGAAAATACAGCAACCACCATCTGCACAGTCATTATCTTCTTGAAACAAACTCAAAGACCCAATGAAGATGCAAAATACAAGCAGTTACAGTAACATGACAGAAGATATGAAGAAACAGTGTGGAAAATTAATTTAAAAAATGTAACATTAGCATAGACCGGGGTTACATTTAACACAGGAAGAAGTTCATGAAGTCCATCTCTAGAGAAACAGGTAGCGAGCAGTAACAGGCAGACCACCGCGTGAAGCACTGCTTCAGCGAAGGAGAAACTGAGAACGGAGCTAGGAGCACACTGGAAAACCACAGAGGGAAGCAGTGTTTTCATGTACAAAGTCCTTGATCTGGTCCTCGTGAAAGAACACACCATGCGCACAAAACCAGGACGGTGACTAGCAGTTACAAAGATTAAAGGGGGGGAAAAAAAAGGTTTGGTGGTTTTTTTTTTGTTTTTTTTTTAAAAAAAAAGGTATGCAGGGACTACAGTAACAAAATGGTTTTGGTTAAAATGATTTGAGACACAGAGCAAGTAGTCATCACCTGATTAGAATGCAACATATGTTCCATTAGACAGAGCTACCAAACGTCTGTACACTCTGCTGCACTGGGGATAATAAGCTCCCATTTGCTATAGGCACTGTGTGTTCTTTTCATTTCACTTCTAGTGGCAATTAACCCCCCTGTTATTAAGAAAATTGAGCTACAAGTGGAAGACAAACACACTCATTTACAGCCCTGGTGAAACAAGATCTTTGTACGTTCGCCCATTTCTTCAAATGTGTTTTCACTTCTGCAGCTCTGTTAGATACAGTGAAATAAATCAAACCTTCCTCCTAAATTATCATTTCCCAAACCTCTCGGGGAGAAACCCCACACAACTCTCACAGGTACTTTACGTGTGTGGGCTTCTCTTCTGCAACTTCGTCTCCTTGGAGTTTGCATTCCCATGATAGGTTGTGACCTCTAATTTGGGACCATCATCCTAAATCCTGCTACTGGTGACTAAAATCTGACTTAGCATATGCTCTTTAAAAAGCAAAGGGTATTTTCTCTGAAAAAGATTTAAAACCCCCACAAACACTTAGGAGCATGAAGAATACAGTACTCACGAACTGAGCATTCAAATGCATGCAAGCAATCCAAAGTAGCAGACAAGAAAATTCACCCCCAGTTAAAGATCATCCAATTCGAACAATCAAGGAAAGCTTTTACCCTCAAACCTCCAAAAACTATCGTAATTTGTTTGTCAGGTGGAAAACCGGGAATGAACTCAAATAGCAGCCGAGATAGCCGAGGCCTGCATGGGAGCAGTGCAGCTGCTGGAAAGCAGGTGGAGGTTACCCTCGGAGGGGTGATGGTGCAAGAAGAAAAACGAAGAGCGAGCGGCTTATTTTATTGTGGGGGGTGAGAGGTCACAGTTTGTGCAGAGTTGGGAATGCTCTAAACCACGGCGATCTTCTATCAGTTCAAATGGAGCACGGCCTGCCATATCCTAATGGGATTGTACTGGATATTTTAGTTACACAAGAGAATATAAAAATGAACTTGCAGAATTACCTGGCTTCTGCCAATGTCTCTCAACCCCAAACAGCCGAAGCAGCAGCCTATCTCTGCTTCAACCAGTGCTTAGCTGACCTCGTCTTCTGACTGCAGTCAGTTCCAGACAGAGAACTGCATGTCACTTACTTGCTCTTGCAAAGGGTTTTTTTTTTTCCATTTTTCTCCCAACCTGAGTTTAAAACCAAGTTCCTGGGCTGTAACGTACGTGTACTACCAGTGTCCTGCACTTGGGATGCACCATCTTTGCTGCAACGTACAGCACCAGAGCAAGATGACATTTGTCAACGCCGGAAGGAAGAACGAGGAAGGTTTGGCTGTACAGATAGTTGGAAAAGTTTTGGGTTTTCAAATAAAAGAGCTGAAGGAACACGCAAGATTTAAGCAGTCTCTGCGTATATGGTACAAAAGCAATCAGAGGTGAACGGCACTCAGGGTCACAGACTTTTGTGATAGGCAGGGAAAGACAAGAGGATGCAAACAGTGATGGATATGCTACCCCTCATTTCTGTGCTGAATCAAAATTTGAAGCACGCATTTTACATTTGCAGGTAGACAGCTGTAATGCCGGTAATCATTCAATTACAGACATCAGGCAAGGCGTTTTGAATAACCACAGGCAAAATGAGGGAAAATACCCAGAAGACCCCGCATTCAGGTGTGGCCCTTGCAGTACTGTTAGCAAGTGGGCTACGATTGCTAGATTTTTTTGGCAGCTTTTTTTTAAGTTCCATGTTATATATAGGAATTAAAGCAAAAATCCATTAGCAACAACTGGCAGAAAAATACTGTTCTGAGACATTATCAGCCCCAACACAACCACCCGATCCATGCCTGTTCCTGCATTTGGAAAAGCAGATTTTCCTGGGGCAGGTGATGGTAACCCTTGTTCATTCGCGTTGCCTGTATTTGGATGCATGGAGCATGTTAGTTCAGAACTTGTTGGGGCTTGTAGACTTGCAGAAGAGTTCTTTGAACTTCATCCCCAGGCTGGCTGCAAACTCAGATGACGGCTTGGAAGCAAAGGAAGGAGAGCAGTCAGACCATCAGACTCGCAGAAGGGGACAGGCCGTCCAGCATCAGTGCAAGGTATCCTCTAGAGACACAGATCCCTCCTCGCATAAAGCACGCAGGAAATTCTACTGGGAATTATACCCTTGACCCAAAAAGTGTTTTGGATGTTTAATGGCTTGCTACAGCTGCAACTTCTGTGCTTAGTTTGAAGCATACTACAGTTATTCTTGGGCATTCTTATATTTTTCTCTGTATTCTTGTTTGAGAAAGGACATTCCAGCCTTGTATAACTACCTCCTAGAAGCAATTAATATTAATCCCTGGAAAGGAAATGCAATATTACATACTGTACACTGGCCTAAGTGACTGGAATAGAAATACCTTTGAAGATTAGGGCCTCGGTAACACAATCGCACTGGCATCAGGAGGACAGCAAAACAAGGCCCGTCCTCATTCACCTCAAGGCAAACTGTTTCTGGCACAGGGTGTATTTCTGTTAACAAACATTTTCCAAAATTATCTTTGCGTGATGATCAGCACAGAGATGAAACAGCTGAGGAGGGGCAGAAAAGCCTAAATCCCTCAGTCATGGGCACATCAGACTCAAGCAACTGGAGCAGTTGTTGCATCTCTACAAATTCAGAAGGCTCCTGCCACAAGAAATAAGAACCTAACTTGTTAAAGCAATTTTTATTTAAGTATTTGGAGGGAAACTTTCATATCATGAGTAAAAATACTAGAGTTGAATGTTGTTAAAAAAAAAAAAAAAAAAGTCAAGATGATGGGCTCTCTGTGCAAACACAGCAGTTTCTCATGGAAAGGGGAAGCGAGGGTTTCCATAACATAATCCCTTTCAAATAAAAAAAAATTAAATGCTAGTTATCTGCAGTACATGTCATCATTTTTTATACAGTCAAGAGAATGAAAAACAATTTAAAAGAACGCAACCTACAATGGAATAAATTCATTCGCAGCAGAGACAGAGTAAGACTGCTTTTATGAAAATTACAAAGAAACATGATACAACAAAAAAAGGGTGTGGGGATTTTCCACTAAGATTAAAAATGAAAAACAAAAAAAAAATTCACTTTTTGAACACCATTATTATTCAAACACATATGAAGTTGCAACCTAGTTTTTTTCTTACACATGGGAAACACTGTTAAAGTGAATCTTCAAGAGTGAGAAGGCACCATGAACTGTTGGCCGATACCTTTAACGCACACTCAAGAAAGAAGAAATGATCTGGCATGATGCAAAAAAAAAAAATCATTAAGTGTTTATATATATTCATATATCTTTTCATAAAAAAAAAAAGCGGCAACAAGTCATTACTTCAGTGCCAAAATGTACTTTTCTCTGGTTGACTCACTCATTAACATATTTCTCACTTAGACCTGTATGGTATTTTTACACAGTGGTGGAAGTGGGTGATTTTGCATTGTTGCATTTCATATCACGACTGGCAAATCAAGTGTTTTCTAGGTTCTGAGAAGCCAATCCTATGAAGTATTCCTAAACTCTATGCAAATGGAATAATTAAATGCACTGTCTAGAATGGAATACTCTTCTGTATGGTGTGGCAATTCCACTGGATTCGGTTTGATATGTAATGTCTTGTAGCAGATGTTATAACAAAAATAACTTTTGCTTTTTGATTTACCTCACTGAGGCCATTAATGCTGTTCCTATAGTTGGTTTTCTGGAGTTGGATGACACTTCACTGCTGTCCAAAATGAGTTTGAACCTTAACCCTCCAGAGTTTGTTCACTTTGTTGCTTATATTATTGCACTAGCTACTAAAGTCTTATATCTTCCTATATAAATCTAATTGTTCAGAGTGCAGATTCTATATTTAGATAATGAACTGTATGAAATAAATAAAATAAGGGTATTTTCTGGTCAGAGTTGCTGATATGTTGAATACCTTAATTACTTCTAAAGTAAACAGTTTTGGTGTATATTCTTAAAAACCTATGGTCATTCAGCATAAAAGCCTTGACGTAATACTTTAAGAATGGATTTGTTTTCCTTCTCAAAAATGCATCAAAGAATTGTTTTAAATACAGAATCTGTGAGGCTTCCTACAAATTCATCTAAATCGTAATACAAACACAGTTTGTAATTCAGATAATATAGAAAGTTCTCTAGTGTCCATTGAAGTAAGGTCCCCAAAATGCAGTCTGTTTTGTTTCTGAATGGGAAAACATTGCAACATTAAGCGGTTCCACTGGCTGAATAGGAGAACTGAGGAAAATGAGGTCTTCTCTCGTTATCTACACAATCCATGCTGTCATCTGAAAAATGAAAAAAAAAAAAAAAGTAGGCACTTGCTACCTTTTTAAGTATAAAACAATAAGATAATGCACAGTAACGTTATTTCAGAAAATTCCACTGTTGCCTTTTTCTTCCACAACTTGAAAGGACAAAGGAACGGGAAGTCTTAAATCTCACCCCACTAAATGGGCACCACAGAAGATCCTGACTGACTGTTGTGTGTAAACACCTGTTTGGATGTCCATTTAAAGTTGCTAGGAGCTCCATTGCTTAAATCCATATTCAGTGTTCTGAATTTCTGGGAATTGCTACTTCAGAGCATCAAACATGCTCAGTTACCAAGAAAACAAAATATATTTTGATTGAATATGGACGTCAGTCCACACTCAATTGACTGCTTGCACATACACAGAGTGTGTGCAGATGTACACATGAACAGAAGTATCTTCCCGTGGGAATGTGCAGATTTGGAAGAGACAACAGTACAAATAATTGCACTGTCTTCTAAAACAGGTTTTTCATTTCCCAAACTGGGAAGTTTCACATCAGTTTACCAACTTCTTGGTCAAATACATATATGGAAAACCCGCAAGTTTAAACTGATGCTTTTTCACGGGGTCTAAAGAGACCAGGTAACATTACAGCAAAATATTTCTGGTTGTCTGGAGAACAGTGGGCAACGTTTGGGAAAACTTTACCTTGGTCAGGAGGAGTGATTGTTATCATCTGTGCTGTAAATTCTTCATCAAAGTATCTTGTATCCGTTTCAGATGTAACTTGTGGCTTAAACGGAGGTACAAGCTATGAAAAACAAACAAACAAAAAAATACTGTCCATTCACAGGTTCTTCCACTACTGTTTGAAACAGGTAGAATTTGAAATAGAGTTACAAGCTACAGTGCCTTCTCCTACATTCCTAAAGTAAGTATAAAAACCACCAGTTCATAAAGTAGGAACCATATACACTAAAAAGTACTTACTTAGGTGTGCAATTCCTATTTATGGGGCATTTAAGGTATATTGTCTCTAGGATTTAACTGCACAAAGAAAAACCTAGAATCCTAACATTTCTTAAAGTAATAACATGCTTACAAGTGTTTAAAAATAACAGTATATACCGGTTCCCCACCCAATTATATGGAAATTGTCAACTGCAACTAGTCAGATTCATGCCTGAGGAGGATGAAAAAGAGTAAGAAAGATGTTCAGTGATACCAAGCTGATCAGCTAGACTTGCATACCACCACAAGGGTTGTAACTTTCACAAAAAAAAATTTAACTACAGAGCTACTGTGCCCATGCAGCTCTGACTGCAACTGTGCTGAAGGCTGGACCAACCCAGGAGAATTTAGGACAAGGCAGCAGCAACATTAGGCGTTTATACTCCCGGTCCCCAAAAGCAGTTCGATATCAACTCTGAAAATCTGGAGTGCTTACAAAAAATCAAGCACGCTTAGCAGTGAACATTCTCCTCTTGTTACACCACGAGTCGCACTATTTAGGTTTTGTTCTTGACACTCGCTTGGGCAGACTGGCTACAAATCATCCACGTGTACCTAGGCAAGCTCCAGCAAGAGGAACTCCAGATGGAGCGGAGCTGCTTGACTGGGGCTGGAGGAGGAGCGCGCCTGGGAAGCGGGGTGGCAGAGCTGGCTGCATACAGATGCACAGAGCTGGAACATGTACAATTTTGGAGGGCAACGGAGCTGGGATTCAGACCTCGCTCACCTCCCCGCTGCACGATGCGGCAGAAACAGAATGTAAACACTGTTCTTAGCCCTCCCACAGAGGACATGTAATAGCTCTCAGCGCTGGGCTTCAGTTCGCCCACCGCTGGGGTTAAGCATGGCCATCTTTATATAGCACACAGCCACACCAGGCAACAATTTAGGAGCGTGATAGAGGAAGTATACGGCTTCCAACCTGGAACTGCAGGGGACGGTTTATCAAGGCAAATGGTAAATTGCTCCAACTGGAATTAAGCAGTGACCCTGAGACTTGCACTTCTGCTCTTACAGAAAGAAGAGCACCACCGACAGAAATCACTACCTGGGAAACATCAGCAAATCTTGAGCGTATAAGACACCTCTTCCCCACCCCTAACTTTTCCTCCAGCTTAGATCTGAAGGAATCGTTTGCTTGGCAAGTCGGTTAAGGAGAAAAGCACTAGCTTCAACTCCCTGTCGCCAGGATCATCTTTCTGATCTCCTTTGAGAGCACCTCACAGAGTGTTGTCCCGTCTTACAAACAACAGTCCAATGAAGCTCCTTCATTTTCAAAGTAAAGGCTTTAAGAAGCGTAATCTACAGATAAGGTGGTATTTCCAAACACAAAGAAGCATTCTACAGTTTAAAACCAATCTTTAAAAATTAAGGGATATAAAAATTCCATTTATTATACGAGAGCAGAATTGCAGTATATATTAATCATATTTTTTTTAAATTATTAATGATCCTCTGTGCCCCAGGATGGCTTAAAGGAGCCTGCCAAATGTTCCTGTGAAAGAAATTAGGTCCTTAGAAGTGGTCTTTATGCCCTGAATTTAAAAAGGAAAAGGAAACAGGATATCCCAAAGCCACAAGTCACTCTGAGCCTTACAGACCTCCTGAAGCTATTGAAGAAGGAATGCTTTGCATTATAATGTTAACAACGCTATTCTCAATCAAGTCAAACCAGCATATTATGGATAAAAACCCTGTTGAGGATCAGGAGCCTTTCTTTCGCATTTTAACTCTATTCTCTTTCTCCTTACAGCAGTTGTCTGCCTATTCCTTAAAGCGAAGCTCGGTCTGTTTTTGACAAGCTGTGCGTGCATGCGTGTGTGAAGCTCTATCTGTCCTTTTAAGCTAATGGTGGCTTTGGCACTCGCAACGCTCCCAGTTGCTCCGGCTTGCTGTGCGCAGCACAGAGTGATTTAGGACTTGGGCGCTGCAGCAGGCACCTGAACTATGCACATCAGAACGACTCGGAGCAGCAATCCTGAGTCAGAACGCACGGGTAATGGGCTCGCGCTGCCTGTATCATTTTCCCTTTTATTTTAGTATCTGTTAAAAGCAATCTGAGACAGATTATGATGCACCCACAAGACAATTTTTTTTTCCCCCTAGCTGTCAAATTCAGAACATTAAGCTGGAAACAGAGGGGAAGCCGCAGAAAGCTCTAACGCTGGCTTTACCAAGCAAATATGTCGCTTTACTGAAAAGCTGTCACTGCAATAGCTCTGCAGTTCAACTGGCAGAGAGGTGCCACCTGTAGCTTCCCACTGCTGCAGACCAGCATGATACCCGCAGGCTTATGTTGGTTTAAGAGACAAAAAAAGACCAGAAAAAAACATGTGATTAAAATCTCATTGCATATGTGTCGCTTGTGGGTGGCCAAATACTGCAAATTAAACTGCACCTTTCTTTGCACCAGAGACAAATAACAGCACTCTTTCAGGAGATTGTAATGAATATTTTAAATTCTTGGGACAAGCCCAGTTATTCAAAACTCTGTGTAAGTCGAAGCAAAGCTATGTTTCCAAAAAGCTTAATTACAAAGTAAGTGTTCTCAACTACCCCAAGCCTATATTTGTAAACGTATTCACCATTATCTGGAGATAGTGGGTAACCAAGCTTAGCACGTAAACACCTCTGGGCAGCTGACAAAATTCAGCTTTTATCCATGAGACTGCATTTCAGGTAAATGCTGCAAGATTCTCTTTGGACCACCCAGAACGTAGGCAGCAATTACTCACAGGCTTTTTGAAATCTCTTCATTTGCACAGCATGGCTATTTCTGCAATAGGTAATGGTTTACATCCAATTTCAGATGCACATGCTAACAGGACAGGAGCAAAACCAGAATCCAACCTCCTTGCGTATGGCCAAGGTCAGAAATAGTCTCAATGAGCACACTGTTTTCTCCAAAATGTGTACCCTTTGGAATTTCCTGGTAGTTTCCACAACAATCTGAGTCAGTACTACTATGGGACAATTTATGAAGGCTTCCTCACTCCTATGGATAACTAAATTGCCTCCAGATTGTAAGATTTCACCTCCATTCAGGGAATCAAACTATCATCAAACAATAAATAACTTCACTGAAGACATTTGAGCCCCGTTATCAACTTTTTAACTTAAGCTGCAAAAATATAGCAAAAGCCCAAGTATTCAGCTTGTCAGCTGGGTGAAAATGGGGATAACCTCCTGCTTAGAACAGTAATTCAGAGATACTTCTTACATTATACTGAATAAACTCCACACAACTCCCTCCTGCCCTCACGACCGCATGCAGCTCTCTCTCAAGGGATGCTTTGAAAGGACAGAGGTCTAAACTCTACCTACACTGTCAAGGCACAAAACCTTATTTTATGATTTGTCAGTTCCCCTCAGCCACACAAATCTGTGAGGAAGTGACAGAAGAGAAGGAAACAGAGCACTCTCTGTAATTGTATACAGGCACTGGACAATTATCCCACTACAGTCTGGAAACCAGCAGTGTCATGCTCTATTTTTTTTAAGAATACAAACGTTGCTAATAGATCACTGTATTAGTTTTACCAAAAGAATCCAAAGAATTAAAACTCAGTTTCTGCTAAGTTTCTTACCTGCTCCCACCAACTAGAGGGAGAACTAGGCTGTATTTAGAGATCAAACGAGATCTGATACCATGAGGGGCTGCAGAGGGAAGGAGGGAAATCAGGAAAGGCTGGGACTGAGTGAGATCATGTGGCACCAGTAGATGGGAGCCTTGAATCACCAGACCCACATTCCAGTTAGCTGCATTTCGCATGAGCGTTACAGAAAATGTGGCTGGTGAGATTCAAATGGAAGAGGACAACAGCAGATCACCCTGAGAGCACAAAGCAGGGCGTCTTGGAGGAGTCGAATAAGTTATCTGTGAATGAAGGGACAGTGAGGCATAGACAACTGAGGAAACACATTCATTCCGAAAGGGCTGGGCTCTTTGACTTCAGTGGCTCCCATTGGAAAGCCTACAAACTCAGTGGGTCTTGGGGAAAAACAGTAAGAAACACCATGAAGTGCAGACACTTCACATCAGCCCGCTGTCACCAAAAAAAAAAAAATTAGGCTTGGACTGATGTAAAAGCCTATATTTCTCTGCACTTGCCTATCCAGTCTAATTTCATCATTCAAGACAGGAAAAATGCAAAGGGAACAAAGAGCCCATCCTCCATGAGTGCTTCTAGGAAGTTTTGCTTCCAGATGCTCAGGAACCAACAGTAACTCCTGGGCTCGCAAGGGACACGTCAGTTGATAGCAAGGAATGGCAACAAGAATTCACAGGAAAAGCCATTTTAGAAGCTTATATACTGTCTAAATTTGGAAGCAATTTTGGTTACATCCTATTTATTCAGTCACAGAAACCAGTATCTCATTGGGAGATAGTCCTCTCATTGCAGAAAAAAGCTTTGGTTCAGAAGTAATCCAATTACAGTATTTTAAGAACCGCGAAGCAATTTAGCCTTGTTAAAAACAACTGTAAACCTCTTCCGTGATGGGCTTCTGTGTACCTTACAGAGCGCAACAAAATTTGAAGCATTCGGTATACCCACAGCTACAATTCACCTTGGGAGAACAGTTGCATAAATACCTTTTTCTCGTATACATCTTGCCAAACAATGCCAGCAAAGAATTTGTGCTGCATAATCTCCTTGGCATCATCAGGACCGCCACCTAACCTGTTTGGGGCAAAGTAAGTAATTAAATGTTTGAGTACAGTTCTTTTCCTCGTACAATTTTTATTAAATGGTAGTAGAGAAATTCTGAGTTTGTATAATACATTTGGGAGCAGTTCCAGCATTTGTTTCATACTTGGTTTTTTGTGCAAGGCCTGCAGGATAGTCTATTTTAGGCTTCAACACATTTCCACTAAAAGATTTGAAAAACATGCTAACAAGTAGAATTAGAATAAAGGTCTCTCAAACAAACAAAGAAAAAATATCAAAACTCAAAAGACCTGCCCTTCAGGGAAGATGCTGTCCTAGGGACCACAGCAGATCCTGCAAGTAAAAGGCCTGAGCTACATACCATTCTCTCTTTCTAAGTTAACAAGTCACTACCCCTTACGATCTTCTACAGCAGAGTGATGCCAGTAGCAAAACTGAATTCAATTTTGAAGTGTAAGAGAGACAAGGATTTTAAAGACAAACTGATTTATGCAACCTGATTTAAATTTCCATTAAAGAAAACAGTTGACAACTGCAGTGATAGTATCATGTTGTATGCAAAACTTTCTCCTCCTTGGCTTCACAAAAGTACAAGGGTGTTTTACTGACTTAAGGTATATCAAGATAAAGCACTTTTATTCCAAAATAAAACTGTCCACACAGCTTATAGATGCAATCAGTTTAGTTGCAGTCTTGAGCTAACAGATGCTTAGATTTTGCTGTGGAGGTTAAAATGTTCTCTAAAAGATTGAACCACATCTGCAAGCAAAGGCATGCACTGAGAAAACAAAACACATTCTGAGCAGGACACTTACTTTCAGGTACCAAGGTTAAGACGATGCTCAGGATTTTAAGTACAAGAGGTGTCACCATGTTCATCCAGGCTGACCTCTAGTATCTGCCTGATTCTTGGTGCCACTGGCAAACTGAGGTATTATCCCTGTTTTAAGAGCTTGGAACAATGGCTCTATGTGACCAAGGCTAGAGCTATACTGCTACAGAAAAACAGGCCAAGGACTGTTCTTTGAACCTGAAGCCAAGCTGCCCGGCCAGGCCTCATCCTTGCTGAATCTCCTCTGGACCACATGCAGTAAACCTGTGGCCCTAATACTTTTTGGGTGTGGAGGGAAGGGTTTCTGTTCAGAGTATCAGAGATAACGTGAAGGCTGTGCTACAGCCCACTGAAGTGGCATTTTGACAGCTTGAGACTGTAGTGCATGCTCTGGGACATAGTTTGAAGGCTCAATGCTATTGGGACAGCGCTGGACAACTGTTTAGTGAGGAGGAGTCAAATACAGTGACACTTTGTCCATACTGCTGACTGGGAACGGATCCTGGTGCATGCAACCCTCTCAGCCATGCCCGAGCACTGTCTTCAAAGAGTGCAACCTGGCAGAGGCCACAGCCGTACCAGAGAGACCAAGCAGCACAGGTGCCTGGCAGTTCGGAGCCCCCGCTTGCCTCCCGGCCCTCTTTCCTTTAGTGGCACAGCAACCTAAGGGGTTTGCTCTTCAATGTTCCTTCAGGAAATGTGCAGTGCAACAGGGAACGGATTCCCAGTCTTCCAGTCACAAAGTGTCATGTGATGCTCTCCCTCCCCAGGTAAGCTGTGAGAGCAAGCCTAACTTCACCCTAGAGCCCCACAGGCCAAACCAAGCCGGACGATGGCTCTCCCATCTGCCTGGCAGCACGTTACACAGCTGCAGAGCAGCTTGGAACAGAGACAAACTCCAGGGCAGCCTGGGAACAGAGACAAACTCTGTGAGTAATCATCTCTCGGCTGGTTCCCCACAGGTCTAGAGGCTTTGCCAAGTCTCTACCAGGCTCCTCGTTTCTTCTCCAGCACAGACAACAATGGCTGGTGAAGAAGATAGTGGAGTTGATCCTCTTAACCCACAAATGTCAACAGACCGCACTTCTGCACAGAAGTTCAGGAGTGACTACGAGCTACGAAGAACCTGAAGCGTGTTTTGCACAAGCACGCGGGAAGGCTGGCTGGCCGCAGCCATGTACAAGTGCTTTGGAGAATATGTTATCTAATACGAGCCTTTGTTCCATGAAGGGCAAATACATACTCGGGGAAATGCCAAGAAAAACCCCAGATGTTTTACTTACCTTTTAAAAATCCATACTATTAAACTAATTCGTTCAAAGTGAATGGGGAAATTATAGAAACCTCATATTTTGGATATGGACTTATTCCAAAACACACTCTTATTTTTCAGAATTATTGTGAAAGGACCCTCTCAAGGAGAGCAAAATTAAATCAGCACCTAATGCAAAAATCATGGTTAAGCACCACTGAGAACTGAAAGAGCAGCAGGTTTCTCTTTCGTAAGGACATGCAACAATTGAAGAGAAATATGGCAGGAATAAAAGTCTTGAAAAGATTCTTGTACAATAATGTTAAAATCTGTGCATTTAAGTCTTCAGACAGAACCAAAAATAGTATAAATAGGACGTAAAATGAAAAAGCTACTGAGATTTACAGTATACAAGGAAATAAAACAGAAAGTGTAGAGGCCAAAAAGCAATTAAAAAACAAAACCCCAAAGCCAAACTTCTGTCGAAATTGCTCTCCTTAAAAAACACCTGCCAAACAATTCTGGTTATTCATTTAACTTCCACCTACATTTGAGAGTCTTTGTTTCTATGTTTCAGCTAAATCCCTAGGAGCAAATTATTAATAAAGCGCAACATCAGTATTAAACCGAAACCACTTCCACATTTTTAGTTTTTGTGAAACGGTGTATTGCTTGCAAGTTCCTTTAATCATTTAATGACAAATGTCTGTGCTCCATGAGTCAAGGGCAATCAGCTATCATTCCACAGAGAATTCACATGCAAATGTTTTTAAAAATGTGTGTACTATAATTTTTTTTTTTTTACATATACAAAAATGTAGTGTATAAACACACAGTCAACTTGAAAGAAGTATTATCACAGGCCAGAAGATTGGAATTAGTGGATCACAGGAAAAATATTGTTTCTCTGCTTGACCATGTAGAATTGAAGAGTGCTCAGCACCCCGGTCCATTCCCAGCTCTTTAAGAAGAAACCCACAAAATTCTAGTTTTATAGTTAAAAAGTTTCTACAGTGAGGACAGCCAGGCTCCAACACAAGAAAGCGGGCAGCAAGCGCCTTCACTCTGCCCTGCCAAATAATCCCATTCATAAGCTCGTGCTTCACCATGTTAGGAGCCACAATACAGATTCTGACTGGGGGCAAATCCTCGTCTGAAGAGGCTGTCATACTTCCAGGTGACCGATTTCTGTTGTTTACAGATTTGCACGTGCACCACCCTCATCTGAGAAGATGGTCACAGTTTTAGGAACCGTTTCTGTTGCCGTTCTGTCTTCCTATGATTTCTCTGACTTCCCCCTGCCCCCAAACCTGGTTCTACAACAGTACAAATACCACTAACTTCTTTTACCATGGCCCTTACCTTCAGAGGTCTCTAATAGCCACAGGGAAGGACTTAGGAACTGCACCTACACTGCTTTCCTGTGACCAGCACTAGCAGCATGGAGCAGCTCTGGCTGGCTTTAGGAACAGCATAGTTTGATGACTCCAGATTTGGAAGGCAAAGGCCATATTCTTCCCAAAGAAGACTGTATATACAGTCATTGGAGGCTTTCCTGCTCTGAGATTTAAGACTTTTGGAAAGCCTAATGCAACTCCTTCCTAGCTCTGTGCGGAGATTTACTTCCCCACTTCTTCATTAACCATACGTGTGCAACACAAACGGAGTGGATCCAGTAACACTGGAAAAGCTCTCACCCCTCAACATTAGTAAGCACAAATGAGTTGTGTTTGGGGATGCTGAGGCTTGGGAAGTCTCTAAACTACTGATTTACTAGAAAACTGGGGAAAAAAATAACTCTGAATTTGCCTTTTATGTTTTCCTCAGCTCGAATTTAGATTTCTTATGGGTGAACTGTTTGAGTTTGTCCAAACTCATTCTGAACAGCTTTGGACTGAACCAATTTAGACTAAAATTATCACACACAACAGCTAAATCTCCATCTACCTCAAAGCACCTGGTGAAACATGTACGAAGACTTAATGAGCACTTTGCATTCCAAGTGATACCCAGGACACTGGAGCTGTCTGGAGATAGAAACGCTTTTGTACTTGACACACACGTTTCAGAGCAAACCCAAGACACTTGTTATGCATGGTTTCAAAACTCTGGATGCCCACAAGGCATGAAGACTGCTGCCTAAGAAGACCAGCTATTCAAGGTTACCCACTCTTGCCTGCCACCAGCTAACTGGGGCCACGTCCAGGCCCCCACAGTCCCCATGACTATCTCCTTTGCCTCTTCCAACTCCAGCAGTGGCTGCATGGGCTGCAGACCTAGCTGTGTCTGAAAGCAAGTTTGCTTAAGACATCTACTCATCCCATACCAGACCACCACAGAGTACACAGACATACACCTTAACTACAAATAGACTCCTTTCACAAGGAAAAAAAACCAAGGAGTTTGGTTTTCATGCAGGTAAAGGCTTGACCGACCCTAAGCTTCCTGAGCTTCTGCAGCCAAAGTTGCACTCTGGATGTGGAAAGAACCACCATCACTAGAAAAAACAGAGTGCCAGATCTCTGTGTGGCTGCAAGGACTGATCACCAATTCCCAGCGACCGGCTTCAGTGCTCCAAAGCCACAACCAGAACTCTGTGAAGTCATGAAATCTTTTTAACAGGCATTTGTGAAATGCTGCATCTTCTCCCTCTCTTTCTTCCTGAATGGCAAGGTCCAACAGCACCACAGAAGACAGAAGTAGATGAAGCAGCTTGTGACAAACTCCATCTGAAAGAGGCTGAACAACCCTGACCTATGACAGGGAGCACTAAGGCAAACACATGATGAAAGGCAAACACAGTGAAAACACATGATCAAAATTCAGAGGAAGCCATCCTGAAGTTCTCTCAAGTTTAAAACCTGCCAAGATTCAGAGCTTGCGAGACACTCTGCTGATTACAAACCCACCCACTCATCTAAACTCAGCCCGCTACATGGAGCGCTCTGATCCATGCCCACTTTCACAGGTTGCAGACTTCACAGCCAGAGAAAGAATAATAAAAGTTAAAAACTTTGCTGTTTTATGTGTGGAAAAAAAAGGCTCCGATTACCTCCTTCCATTTGATACATATCACAAAGCAGCAAAGGAGAATTTCAGGTCACATTAACAGGAAATATCTACAGAATAGATTTTTTCCTTCTTAGGAAAATTAGGGCTCACATTACAAGATTAATAAACTTCTATCAATCCCAAAAGAAACTTCAAAATTCCTTTTCTCTTACAAAATGGACTTTATATGACCAAATTTAGAAAACAGCCATGATTAAAAGCAGAATGCAGTTTATTGTTCTTCACATTTTCCCCATATGTCTGTAAGTTTGAGGCTGAACTGGTATTACTGAACGCAGAGCACTAAGACTGCTTTCATATACCCAGTTCAGGTAATTTTTAAGATTTAATTCACCGACGCAGGTCACAATTCCCTAGCTCCTTGATATTTAATTTAAAATATTCTCATCACTGAGCTTCATTGTATCAACCTTTTTTGTTGTTGGGGGGTTTTTTTGAGGATTTTACGGGAAGGGACATCTCCCAGCTTCATTTTTCTCATGGGTTTGGCTGTCTCCTCTGTCCCACTCTGAAGTTCATCAGCAGTTACGAAATGCTGCCAATTTTGATGTGTTCTGCCACAGATGACATTACAATGACACCAACTTCTGTGTATCACTGGGCTTTGTGGAAGAGGGGATTTCTGTTGAATTACATAGTGGTTCCCCAAAGCATCATCAATGGGCTAATGTCAGCCAGACTACTGCACGTTATTTAACTTTTCACTGAATGTATTTTTGTAGCTATCTGGCTTTTCTTCTCCAATATGGCTCCATGAACTCACTATGAGTCAACTACCAATTATCCCAGGCGCCTACCCCAGCACACAGACCACAGTAAAAAGAAAATAAAACTACAAGGCCAGAACTCAGGACTTCTATCCCTAGTGCTTCCAGCTCAGTTCTCTGTACTGGCCAAAACGCCATGAAGCGCAGTGGATTTGCAGAATCACAACTTCAGTTAAAAAGTTGGGTGAATGGCGACTGGTGAGAAAACAGTATTTAAGAATAGTCCATGATCCAAAAAGCTTGGGAAGCACCCGTGTAATTAGCAAGCTGCGGGCATGTGTGCAGGCTTGTCTAGTCTATAGTTATTTCTATCAGCAGCATGAAAATCATCTGCCCAACAGATCAGAGCATCGTTGGTTCCAAGCCTGCAGAAGATACATGTGAAGAAGTGGCTATTTGTATAAAATGAGCATATTGTGGAGTAATTATTGGCATTGGGAAAACCTTGTAATTAGAAACAAGTGGGTGTTTTTTGTTTGTAAACAAATTGCATTTTGGTTCATCAGAGATGCTCCTTTAAGAACAAATTACAGCAGATGCTGCTTGTGTTTCCAGTGATTGAAAGGCCCCACCTGAACAAGCTACAAAAGGGTCGCAACTGTACTTAACCCAGCGCTTTCCTGGACAGGAATCCTGTTGGCAGGGGCTGCAACCACGCTCGCAGAGCACAGTGCCTGGGGGGGCTGCTAATCAATTACACAACCTTCTCCTGGAGGTCCCCTTGCGGGCGCGGGTTCAGGAGGGGTGTGCAGCTGTTGCCACCTAGTACAAGGCTGGTGATGTTCCTGACTACAACTGTTCCCGGTTCTCCATGTGACTGCTACGTCGAATCCTCCGGTAGTACAAATTGTGGGTTTGCATTACAAGACCTCTCAACAGGATTTTCCATCAAAAACAGTGATGGAAATAGCCTACAGTGAGGACTAAAATCCTTGCTACAAGTATCCATGTACTGGCAAAAACCATTTTCCTGCTAGGTGCTCGCACACACGCAGACTAAACAAACATCAGAAAGCAAACCGGAATACTCTGCTTGCACCTCACATGAAAGATTTCCTATTCAGGGCCCATTTACGATGGAAGGTTCACGACAGGAGACCAGGGGCACAGTCACAATATTATTTGTTTTAAAAATGGGTTGACATGATGGCAGGTTTTTAAACTGATGTTTATCTTTGTGTGAAGGTCAGCATCCTTTTTGGATCTTGTTCTATTTTCTGTTTGTTAGCCACTACGGGCTTGGGGTTTTTTGTTTTCTTTTTTCTGTTTTTAAGTCAAGGGTTACTTTTTAAAATAATACAGCATAGCAAAAAAAAGACCAAAAGGAGGAAATAGAAAAAGCAGATTAAGCATGGTATAAACTCTGCCACAAACATGGTACAAACACCACCACCTACTGTCCAAAGCAGGATGCTAAATCACTGGCACAGATTTAACCAAAAATTCAGAAAATGGACAGCAGCCTGAACTGGGACAGAAGGTGAAAGCATTCAGTGTAGAGCAGCTTATAACCCACAGCAGCCATTGGATTCATTATGACTGATGGCAGGGTTAACTTGCTTTGTCCCAGGCTATACTTTTGCATTAATGGCAGCCATTGTATTCTGAAGTTCAGCCTTCCGATCACCAAAGCTGCTTCGTGTTGCTGTTTTGCAGTATCAGCTCATGTCAAAAGTTAAACCAAAAACGAGTAGGTCCCCTTGCTGCATCTTGATGGATGATCATTTTAAATGGATTAGAAACAAACCTACAATTTGTCTTAAGTACCTTCCTCAACTTTAAATAAAGAAAAACAAATGGCATGTGTGCATTCAATAGCCCTTTGTGCAGAACCATTTTCAATTGTTTTTCAGTGATGGAGGTACGGGCATTGCACATGGCAGCACAGAAACAGTCACTTTTAAGTCACTTGACTTGAAGATAGTTCCCTTCCGTAGACATGCCTCTGCATAGCACAATTATTAACTTCTTTGTGAAGCCTTCAACAGAATTTTTTTCCCCCCCTTTTTTTTTTTTGGTATTTCTGAGGACACGAGTGTTTAAAAGTGCAACTATTAAGCAACAGTCTCACCTTTGCTTAGGATCCTTCTTCAGCAAACCTGACAAGAGAGATTTTGCTTCAGGTGACAAAGTGCGCGGAAATCTAATCTCCTCCATTAGGATGAGTTCAAAGAGCTTTTCGTGGTCCTGATTGTAGAAAGGGAGCCGGCCACACATCATTTCATACATCACAACTCCTAAACCCCACCAGTCCACTGCACGACCATAGTCATTATCTTCCAGCACCTGCAGAAATGTAAGGAAAAGGCTTTAGAAGACATTTCCAAACCAGGCATGAACGCAGAACTTGAGGCAAAATTTATCACAGCAAGTTTCATTTTTTTCACAAGTCACATCCGAATCTACCAGCAGAGTATTTGCAGAAGATCCATTTGAGAAGAACTGGCATCCACGTTCACCATGCTAGGCGAGCAGGAGGGGAAAAAGGAGGCAGCGGGTACGTTACGGCAGCTTCCTTCTCTTCTTCCTCCCACCCTCCCTCACATTATGGTCATGATAAACACAACCTTCAAAAGCCCAAAGGCTGAGAACTGTTCTCACATTACAGAGCCAGCTGTTAAATTCTCACTTATTCATCACAAACTGTTCCAAATGGGATCCATTTTTTTTAGAAAAACCCCAAACCACCAAGGAGCCAGTATGGGGAGAAGAGAAAAGACTGTCAGTCTGTTACTTCACGAGCAACAAACCAAATATCCCCAACATCTTCATATCAACCTGCACCCCTCAAGACGGTGGCTCTGCATGTTCTGAAAGACCACCCACAAATACTAAATGACTAATCTACATTAAATACTGAGATCCAGAAAGCCACTCCTAACATTTGACCAGCTGTAAGACCGTACAACAGCAGCCAAATTGTCTGGAAATGTTTCCTCTCCTCCCCTCTGCCCCCCTCCAAAGGCACTTGCTCACTAGCTCTAACACTCCTGCCTCTGCTTAGAGGGCTGCAAACCCAGGAATTGTCAGTGGGGTGGACTTCTGCCAGGTCTCACAGCGGAAGGAGACCACCACAGTTCATTTTTCCCTTCCCCTGGGCACTTCTACCTAACAACGCCCCAGCTGGTGCAGGGACTCAGGACTCCAGCGGTGCCCTCCCATCTCTCCTGCCTGCTCTGGAGAAGCCCCGTCATAGTGCATTTCTGATCTACTGCACCGAAGGTTGCCAAAGGGAGTGGGGAGTGTTTTGTGGCTTGTGGAGTGGATGTTACGAGGACTTCTCTAGACTTTGTGTCTCCAACACAGTTGTCTGTAGCTGACACTAACAGTCTCATGTTCCAGATCCTGTCCTCAGGTTTTAGCTGTCGTCTTTACTCTTTTCACAGATCTGCACTGAACTGCTTACTTCTCCTAAGAGTACAAACCACAACCACACCGTCATCGTGTTTTACTGTCACACGGTGTTTGTGCAAGCTTTACATTGCTACAATTCGGCATACTTTTACACTCAGAATTAAAAGGGTGAGAGAGCCAAATTAAGTCGACGTAAGCTTAAAAAAGCAGGATCTGAACCTCTTGCAAACCTTGATCTAGCTCTTGCACACAAAAAAGAAGCATCGAGACACTCCACGTAACAACTGTATGTACTCTGCCTCTCTTTATTCACTAATTATTCCCCTTAATTATCTGAATGAGGGAAAGGGCCTGCAGTAAAAATCAAAAGGCTGCCAGGTATTAGATTACCCCACATTGGTCTATTTACAGCATCCCCTGCCGTATGATTCACACCAAACGACAGCTGGCTCTGCAGCTGCCCTGTATATGTATACGGCCGACACAGCTGCCGGCCGGACAGGATTCCAGGAGCCGGCCCCATCCTTCCCGAGGCATCACGGCCCTTCAGCTCACAGGAGATATTGTGTGACAATGCAGTTACTGCTCCCTGAGTCACCCCGTTCAATAAGCGCTTCCTGTTCGCACTCCTCTACGCTTGGGTTACCTAAAATAAAACAGTCACGGGGCCTCCCATTTTTATTTTTCTTTTTTAAACTGCTGCAGAAATGCAACAGGAGAGGATTTGAAAGAAAATCAAAACCACCGAGGCCTTTGTTGTGCATGTAATAAATGCTACAGGTGCTTTCAAAATGCAGTAAATACTTCAAATGTTACTTCAGAAAGCGCATGAACACTCTGTATGATAAGCTAGATCACGATCTACAACTCTTTCCTTCATCTCCTGTAAATCTCACAGCCACCGATGCATCTGACACATCAAAGTTGACATGGTTCAGTCACTGTCATCCATGCACGAGATTCCAGTATGAACCTAAAAACAACGGTGCAACAACTGTACAAACACGCTGCTATGCTGGATTCAAGTTACGAACGCAGACAAGAAGATTGAGAACTCTGCTTTTAAGGATGTATGACCTTAAACACATGGAATATCAATTGCGCACAATTTCCAGATTTTTTGCATGCTATCGACCAGATGACAAAAGCCTCCGGAATTTAACACTCCAACTCACAGATGGGATTTGCAGGAGAGAGCTGGGTTAATCAAAAGGTTTTGTCCTTCAGGGTTTTAGATGAGCCAACTCATCATAAATATTAAAAAGAAAAATAATAGCAAATAATGTAACAGAAAGAACAACACAGCGCCTGCACAGGGAATCCCCACATTCCAAGTTAGGAAAAAACAAAACCAAAACAATAAATATTTTTAGTCTCCTCATAAAATCCTTGACGAGAAACTGAAGTTCAGCAATTGATTTTAAGAGGGAAGCTAAAATAAAAGCCACGTTTATGAATAATAAACACTCTGTCATGCTGCTAATTTCCCCCTGCATCAGTAAATCTCAAATTGTGGTGCATGGACCCCAATTTAGAGTCGCTGATGACTTCTGGTGATCCATGGAGAGCTGGCAGCTATCATGAGACTGGCTCCACCTCCTTGCTGCAAGCTACTTTGACAGGTGCCCACGTTCTTCATTATTACAAAGACACTGGAGGCCCTTGAAAGCAGCTGGGAGTTAAAAAAAAAAAAACACAACAAAACAAAAAAACAACAAAAACCCCCAAACAAAAAACCAAGAGCACACTGCCACGGCCTATGCAAGCAGAGAGCATGAAAGTGCTGATCAGCAAAGACATCAGCTCTCAGTAGAAATATTCCTCCTCCGCTTTGGTTTTCCATACTTTGTACTTCTGCACGCTTCAACTCAAGAAAGGTTTGCAATGCCTAAGTCTCCCACCTCAGAGAAAGGCTACGTCCTGGCTGTGCCAACAATATGTAATCTGCCGGCAGCCCAAGACTTGCTTCTGCCTGTGCTCCGAGCTGGATGGCAGCCTTAACGCCACGGGTAGCAAAGCGCCCACTGCGAGGCGATGAGCCCTTCTGTGAGGCACACGGCGTCAGCTCAGGCTCCGTGCCCTACTAATACAGCAAGTCTGCTTCCAGACAGCTCAGAGCGTGGGCAGAGAAAACTAGCGTCTGCCTGCAAAATACCATGTATACATATATCCTCTATCACACAATTTCACTTTTGATCTGCCTGTAACTAACTCACGGCTATAACACCACCTGTGTTGCACAACTCTCAAAAGGAGCATTTCCAGGATGAAAGTTGCAAGCACGCACTTGAGTTTTATACTTTAAAAAAAAAAAAAAAAAATTTAGTACCAAACACCACTCCCCCCCCAACCAAAAACCCCCAAAACATACAGTTTGGGGACTGAGATCCCCCCGCTTGGATTTCTTTCCTCTGAAACTGAAAAGTTCAAATGAACATGAAGAAATGTCTCGTGCTCTTACAGTCACAAAACAGTTGGCACTTTTAATGCATACCATGCTAAATATTGCAGAAAAAGCTTGGTCTGTCCTGTTTCTGAAAACGTCACTGTCTTCAAAGAGTATCAGAATTGGACAATGCTTTTACTTCTTAAGCCAAGTCATGTTGAGAGCTTTCAAATACGCCAGCGCAACAGCAAACAAATAGCAAAACAGTCACCAATCCATCAAGTAGTATTTGAAGTGATTTAAAAGTTTGTTTTATTTTTTAAATTAGATTTCTGACACAAGAAGCCAGCACTGTTCCAGTAAACTGTAAATATTCCCTGAAGCGGAAGGAAGATACTGCCTCGCCCGAAAATTATCACATATTGTTATGCTAAAGATATGTCCTAGAACATGATGAATAAAAGATTCTCAGTATGTGTTGTTACAGAACAGTAGTTACTGCATGAACACATTATGGCACAGGAATTATTCTGTATTGCTACTGCTATCATGGATGGCATTTAAGAAGATAATTTAATACAACAGCCAACATAAACATACCTCTGGTGCAAGATACTCTGGAGTGCCACAGAAAGTCTTCATTGTTGCTCCATCTTTGATGCCTTCTTTACATAGTCCAAAGTCTGTTATTTTTATGTGTCCATCTTTATCCAGCATAAGATTTTCCAACTGAGAAGAAAATGCAAATAAGAGACATTATTGCATCTAACACGCACTGCTCCTGAGCAAGTCAATGAAAGACATGAATTTCTGCAGATCAGTTTTCAACCTCGTTCTCACTGGGGTCAGAACCACAGTAGCTGCCAAAGCACGCATGATGTAAATACACATTTATATCACCTTCCTTAGTTCTCTAGGGAATGTTAGGTAACTAATTTGCAGTCTTTGGGTAACCGATCATATATACAGAAAGAACGCAGAACATAGACATTGTACTTATGCTTCTACAGTATTATCACCAACAGAATGCCAGTTCTTTTAAAAATAAATCAAGTATTCCCCTTCACACAACTTCATCCCTGCTTCTACTCTAAGTGATTTTATGAAATATTCTGTACCAGTAAAGGAGAGCAAATGAAGCATAAATCAAATGCAAGGCTAAGGAACCACTTCCAAAGAGACCCTTTACATGAGAATCACTTTATACATTTACTAAGCACGTAGTATTCATCCTAGCCTGTGCCACTAACTTCCAAGAAAGCCATCCAGGTTTCAGGACAGAGTTTCCACTGTGTATGAAATAAAGTGCACTTTCAAAAGAAACATGGCTATATGGAAGACAAAATCCCAGGAGGGATGACTTTGACGTAGCCTGAAAACATCATACAGCATGCTTCATTTTACATTGCTGCTAAATGAACTACCACTATCCCCTCATCCTCTCCTGAAAACACTTCTCAGGAAGAAAAATATGCTACTGCTGCATTTTCCTCAAGAATTTCCCAAGTTTGTTTGCCCTGAGATTTCTTGTTTGGTTGGTGGTTTTTTCCTTCCTTCTCTGCTCACCAAACAAATAAGCAACTTGAAGCTTATCCAATTTTCTAACTGCAAGCAGGTACTATGAAGATAGTGCTGTGCAGCACATTGCAAGGAAGTACATCCACACAGTATGAATTTGCTTCCTTCTGATAAGACCTGGGATGAAGAGACCAGGATTATGTTCTACCATGCAGAAGAGCCGGCAAGGTTTCTCTTAGAATATAACATAAGCAGGCAAGTGTAAACGCAACCCAAGTAGCTCAGTACCCCTTCATATTCTCTGAAATGCTGCCACCATCCTGATAAATGCATTAGACAACCTCTTAGACTAAAAAAGTGTTTAGATATCCCGTAAAGCCAAGTCCAACAGATGTCATAACTGTTATGTTAAAGTTCAGTCAGGAAAGGCTTTTTTATAGTTCAGGCTTATTTGCTTTTGTGACTAACAAACAAAAAGCCCCAAACCAAAAAGTCTATGAAATTATTTTTCTACATACCTTCAAATCTCTATAAACCACATTCTTCTCTGAATGCAAGTAATCCAGTGCTGAAACAATCTCAGCTCCATAAAACCGAGCCCGATCTTCAGAAAAGACACGCTCTCTTGACAGATGAAAAAACAACTACAAGAACAATAATTTGTTACCTTTAGATTGCACATGCTTCTGAGTTACATCTCACACTTCGCAGGCCATCCTGCTTGAATGTGATACTACCTAACAGAAAACCCTTTCCCATCCTCACCCAGCTGTATTCCCAAATGAGTTAAAAGCATCATAAATTAAATGACTAGGCAGTCTTATCTCATATTCACAGATGCACACTGATAACCAGTTTGTGTGCTGTATGTTCTTGTATGTACAGAAAATTACAAAAAAAACCCATTTGGATTGAACAACAATTACATATTAAAACTACAGCTTAATGCATGATTTAGAGACATGTTAATATTCCAACTTTTCCTTCTTGTCTACTAATAGTCTGCTGTTTCTAGTTCTCCCTCCAAAGTAACACATGCTCACAACATTAAAAAGTGTTAAAAGCTGTCTGAAGAGCAACTGGAAAGCAACCTTGCCTTCTTGAATTACTAAATGTCAGATTACAATATGTTGCTGCCTTGCAAAATATGAACCTACACCCAAAACCTCTGTTCTCTAAAAATGGAGTCAAGAAAATTAAGAGTCTTAATTCTTAATATTAGTGTAACCTGTTTAACTGGGACAACTTGCATCCATTAGAATGGCAAACATGGACCTTAGCTAAATGTCAAGCAGAATTAGTAGCAGTACAGCAAAATCCTAAAGTATTGAAGAATAGTGCATTTCCCTTACCTCCCCTCCATTAGCATACTCCATAACAAAACACAAGCGATCATGTGTCTGAAAGGAATACTTTAAAGCCTGAAACAGATTTAAATCAAAACTTAGAAGACAGATCACACTGACAGTTATAAAAGCATTTTCAGAAACATAGCCAGACATGACATTTTCTATTTAAGTGGACTTTTTGTCCTTGGATTTTATACAATACTTACACTTTCCTGTTGCAGATGAAGATTGATCCACTGCCAACTTATTTCATTAAATCAATTTAATAAAACATTAAAACAATCCCTTGCAGAAGCTATCAGTAATACTTATAATTCTGCAAAACAAAGTCCTGGCCCATTAACAGTGATACAAAACATACCAATAGTGGCTCTGAAGTTTCCTCCCCAGGCCACAAGCTCCCACAGTTTCATCTCACAGACAAGAGGCCACAACCAAACCCCAGAGCACAAGGTTTTACCGCACTGGCTACAGGCAAGCCCTTTTGTATGAAACACGTATATATTTACACACACCAGCCCCTTGGTCTCTGCCCTGCTGCCTCTAACTGCTCCCTGCTGACAGCCTGCCAGAAGATTGAGCAATGCTGTCAATATCAATTTGTGAGCAATTCACAAAAACAGACCCAACTGAGGGTGTGATGAAGCATCACAAGGTGCCTTTGTACAGTCCTGTCGTGTGTATTCCTGTGGCAAGAGCAACATCAACTTGTTTGCCACAGTCTTAAGTTTCCTGGTCACAACCCAGTCTTGTAGCTGACTTCTCAAGACAGCCCTTGTTTTAGATATTGGGTTTATGAAAGCATTTAAAAGAAAATACTGCATATGACATCATCGACTTCATTACTAGGGGTGGCATTTTTAAACCAGTCATAGTTTTGCAGAGAGAGGGAGGATCGGGATTTAGACACGTCAACAAACATTTACCGATTATGCCAAATACAGCCAATATTTACTTCCAGAGGCCACGCTTAAAAGTCTGAATTCCAGTTAAGCCTTTGTGTACCTGGAGAAAGGAAACAACCGGGAACCTACACAGGTCTCAGAGGGCTTAAGTGGTTGGAAACAATTCAGAGTCAACTTGTAATAAATACTAGAAACAAAATCTTGAGGTGGAACTTAGGTATCTGAACTCAATCCAGAAAGACTGCTGGCATTGGAGGTCTAAACTGGAGTATAGTTTGATTTTACAGCTAAGCAACCCAAAAGGAAAGCAGCAGATAAAGCACAGTCCTGCTCTTCCCTGTCCTATCCCACATGCTCCCACCACTACCCTTTGGCTGGCATTACCAGCTCTGATTCCATAGTAAGCTGCTTCTGGGAGCTTAAAAAAAAAACAAAAAAACAACAAAGGCAAAATTAAAAGGGTTTTTCCCCCCACTATATCTTCCTGAACCCGTTTGTCACAAGATCAGGGTCACCCTGATCTCTGCTACAAAGAGGAGACCAAGCATTTGGAGGACAAGGAAAGCAGAGACTTCTCTCGGAGATAGCAAGCCATTAAATGGGTGAGCCATAAAGTCAAACCACACCCTGAAACGCTGTTCTTCAAGAGGTACCGAGGACCTGCTCTGCAAGAATCAGAAGACTTAAAAAAGCATTTTAATTTGTACTTCCCAGAAATGGAAGGGTACAAAAATACACAGCCTCTCTGACACCACAGATCTCTGATGCATTATATAAATAACAAAAAATAAGGGAAGTCTTGGTTGTCATGATGTCAAGTTACACTCAGCAGAGGGAGAAATGCTTACTGTTAAGAATGGATGCCGTGAGTTCTGTAAAACACGGTTTTCTGTCAGCGTGTGCGCTACTTCATCCTGAAACACAAGCAGAAGGAAATCAGCAAAGTGATTCCCCAGATTGGGGTCCGTTTCAAACACTAACGGAACAATTATTTACAAGTACTCAGAGAATCCTCGGTATGAGTTTCCCGAAGGCTGTATCAAGGATGAACCACATTCCCATTTCCCATCTACTCACCTTTGCTACAATAACTTCCTTCTTCAGAATTTTCATAGCATAATACCGTCCAGTTGCTTTTTCTTTAACTAAAATGACCTTTCCAAAAGTGCCTTTTCCCAGTAGTTTAAGGTATTCAAACTCATTCATGGTCTGTTAATAACACAGATGAACAAGAACTGAATTACATGAACTCACAACAAGTACATCATTCTCAGACTAGAATTTCTCATTCACATGAGAATATATTGCATATGTTGCATATGTGGGGTTTTTAATCCTTTTGCTTAGTAGAATTCAGGAGCAGAAATTCTTCCATAAAAATCAATACCAGTGCACTCCCAAAGATAATCAAACTATTTAGGGAAAACCATAAGCTTTCAATTAACAGAACACTCTTTCACATGACTCAACACTCAACTGTGCGAATACCACTCAACGTATTATTATTAATCCACAGACATTTTGACCACTTTGCCAGTACAGACATTCATGAAAAGGCACATGCTGCTCTGATTCCAGGGATTAAACCCATACCTTTTTTCTGATGTTCCCCACCTCTCTAGGGAACCAGCTTTCTTGTGCTTCACTGAACAACACTAAAACCCACAGACAAAATGACTGCCTCACAGATTAGCCATTCCCTCTTACTTGTTTTGCCATTAGGAAAAATGCTGGGGAAAATCAGAATCTGTTGCAGGCTGAGGATAGTCTCTGTACTGTCGTATCAATGACCACTGCCAACATGGCAACAGTAAGACTTATACAGCCAAAGGCTACTGCAGCCTAGGTTGGGGGAAAATTTTAATATGCTCCCAATAGCAAACTTCCTCCATATTCTTCCCTAGAGCTGGCTGAGGAGACTTTCTGCTAATTGTTCAATACAGTTGATGCCAGGACCCCAATAATCATTTTGACTATCCTTACTAACATGCCCAGAGAGAGAGAGTCACTGTCTCAGAAGAACATGTATGTTTGACCGACGAGGTAGTTCTCGCATTTCCATGAAGAGCTGCTCAGCAAGAGTGGTATCTGTTCAGTCAAGGACACAGAAGTCTAATGGCAGCTACAATTCAGAGTGACATGTAGGTAGCCACCCACATCAGTCTAAAACCACTGACAAGACACAAGGCTGGCACACATACTTAATGATGACACTGGTGGATGGCTATCTTTTTTTCTTTAAAAACTTCATCAGTTTTCCCAAAACTGAAACAAATTTATGATAGTAAGTAGGGATGACAACAGTGAGATAAAGACACAAAGAAGTGCCTCGGTGCAGTCCATAGACATAGCATTTGCATGGGAAAAGAGTCTATCAATTGTTTCTTACAAGAGCAGATGGGAACAATTTGGAAAATGGAAACCCAAACAGGAGACCACGAGGGGTTAGAAAGCAGTGAAGGGAGTTGAAGACAGATGCCTAAAAGGGCTCTACAGGTCAAAGATCTCCTCTGGCACATACTCCTTTCATGGAAGGCCATCGCTGAACTGGCCCTGTGCATTCTTTGTATGCTGTGCCTGATGCAAAAACCTGGGCTCTAGGAATACTATGGACAGACACCACAGTGGCTGTCTGGGAATTAGCCTTAACCCTTAATCCGGAGCAATTAAATCCACTGGACCCACCCTAAATCCTGCAAATCCACTGGAGTATCTTTGCACAAGCCTGCAAGGAGTTTACACAGTCACATGGTCCAGCAGGAGCTATGACTTCAGGCTCCCTACCACAGGAAAATAGGCAAACCACTTCCAGACCCAAACTGGCCTTGAAAGGTACACAGTAAGGAGATCTGAACTCAGAACTCTGGTGGACCCAGACAGGCTTTACATAGTACATGCTCAGCTCAGACAATTGTTTCCTCCTGAAGCTGCATCTACAACTCATTGTGTAATTGTTATGGGAATAGATATGTCTTGATGGCTATTTCCCGTCCACATTCACGAAGACCGAAAAAATACTGTTATTCTTGCTATGCTTACTTACCACTTTGTGTTTTGGCTTTGTCATAGAAACTTCCATTTCTTCAGCACCCGAATTATCACTGGGAGAGCCAGATCTAAAATCCATCATCTCTTCTTCTTGTTTCTTGAGGCTGTCTGCTACTGTTTGGATGGCTTTTGTCCATTCTTCCCTGGCAAAACATAAGAGAAGACATTCATTACTTGTGACTTTAGATTACGGTCTGCCATGGCAAGGGTCACCAAGGAATACAGAGCAACTAATGCTCTCTGATGAATCAATGCAACAAACACTGAATTAGGTGTATTTTCAAGCACTGTAAAAAAGCATTTTTAAGAGCGTTTTTAACATACATCTTTATTAATCGTACTAGAAACAAGAGACAACTTAAGTCCATAAGGCTTTTCAGACAACAGAATTTCTAACAGGCGTTCAGTCAGCCGCTCTAGTTATGACCCGGTGCTACAGAGATTTACATAACAAAAACAGACTTGCCAAAACCAAAAAACAAAAGGCTCCCATGCAGCACAGAGCAATTAAACACAACTCCTCCGTTCCTATGCACTGACACGCATATATTCAACTGCTGGGGGCACTATGCCACCTCTTCGTACATATATCCTGAATTTTAATAGCAAGGGGAGTTCTAGGAGAAGGTATTAAAGCGCAGGATGCTTAAGTTATTCCTCTGTTGTAAAGATGACAGAAGTACAGCAATTCCTGTGTAAATTTTGGCAGAATGTCAGCAAAAGCAGTGATATTTTATCTTAGGCACAAGTCTTGGTTACGATAAAGTTTCCACAGCTGTTTCAGCAATGGGTGCTCCAATACTGACCCCTTCGACGCCTATGGAGACCACTTCCACTCCAGTGTCCTTTGGGAAATTTCACACCTTTGGAAACTACTGAAGTGGAAGTTCTTGGCCTTCACTTCATTCCACTGCAAATTTATTGAACATAAAGCACATAACTTGTAAGGGCTTACAGGGTTTTGGGATGGGCTTTAAGGCATACAGGGGTTGAAGTCGCATTCAGTGGACTATGTGAATTTACCATATTTTACTATCTTTTCTATCTGTAAAGAATGGGATGGAGCAGCTTAGTTTTTGGGCACTAGCTAAAATCGTCTCCCAAGAACACCCCGGTAAAATATTTTGCTACTACAAGCAGGAACAAAAGTAGCCAACGTTGAACAACTCCATGCGTTATCTGCAGTGAAGCCATGCCATCCTAATCAACGTCAAATTTTCACTGGATCTACGAGATTATAAAAAAAGAAATTAAAATCGTATCTGAACATGTGAATTTCAGTTTGTGATGGATGGAAGAGGCAGATCATTCCCCAGAGGAAGCAAAGTCCACGGGGAAAAGCACCCAACACAAGATTCTAATAAAAATTGTACCAATTACACATAAGGTCTTTCCTGCCCTGTGCATTTTTTATTTTGGATTTTGTCTGAACGTGCACTACCCAGCCCTGTCTGGGGCACCAAGGTAATGCTAAACGTTCGGAACATTCTCCCTATACTCCCAGCACAGACTACTTCATTCACCGTCACAAACACACTCCTTTATTTACTAGTCATTTTTCATATTCAGAACTATTACAAAAAGAACTTTTTCTCTGTTTTTATCTCTCCATCTCTCTCAAAAAAACAAATGTTGGTTTTAAAGGCACAGAGAAAGCTACACGCATATCTGCCTTCACATCTCTTTCAAGATTTGTTTCTGACTTGGTTGAGAACTCAGCCCTCCTGGAGTGACTATCTTTGATTTCTGGGAGACCAGAATTTCACCCTCAGCTTTTATGTTTCAAGCATACACAACAGAGGTGACTAACACTCCAAGCTCTGAAGTGTCACAAAGCTGACTTAGCTAGCTAGGAGGGAACAAAACAAGACTGAAATACAATCTTCCCCCAAGTGGAAACTGTTATTCACTCCCTTTAGGGTCATTGACCACAAAACTACTAAAAGAAACAAGGACCAATTTATTTTTCTTTGCTTTTAATTTGATTTCACCTCCTTATGATCACTGTAATAGAATCAAAAGCAATAAATGGGAACCTTCTTTAAATCAGTGCATGCAAAGGCTACAAAAGAAAAAAGCGACGAATATTAGGTAAAATTTGCTGATCTTAAAAATAAACATGTGCCAGTATCGCATCTAGGGAGGACAAGGGTTTTTAAATACCCCTTTCCCTAGGGCAATGGTACTGGAATAATTTAAGTTCAGTTCCTGAAGAGCAAGTAAATATTTAAATACTCTGTAGCTGTAGAATAGCTGTGCTGGAAAACTGTTCTCAGGAGGTAAGAGATCAATTCTCCAATGACGAGAGCACAGGATGCATGCTCTTAGCTGTGTTTCCTAACAGCTGAAACGGAAATCTGCACCTGCAGCAGATAACTATCACCTTTATTATCTAATTTGCATAAAACATTAGCAATCAGCAATGACACAACTAACTTTTTTCCTTTAAAAACAAGGTGTCTAAAAAAACTTTTAAGAGGTCAGTATTTTGATACAACTCAATTTTGCCCGAATTTCTGTTTCATTTGTGCTCATCCGTCCAGAAACTCCCAGGTCAGAAACCCTTCATTTCATACACCACAACATTTCCAGTGAGAAATGAACCCTGAGTTTCCAGAAATAACTACCTGTGTGCTGATACACACCTGCACCTGTCCGTTTTGGATACCCAACCTAGCAACATTTCATTTAGGAATACTACTCAAACCCACCCTCTGAAACCCCCTTTAAGGTGCCTTTTATACTGGCACACGCACTAAAACTGAGGCGCTCAAAAATTAGTTCTCGTTGCTCAGTCTAGATGTACATCATCTGATAAGTAAGAGCTTCAGCAGAGGACTCGCTATTAATGCTGAACACTTGCATCTGCTTTTGCAAGTAGTTTATGTATTAAATATGAACGAAACATACCGCTCCTCTGGAGTCTCGACATGAAATGTTCTTTCAATTACTGTGGTCCACTGGAGGCATCTAATGATAAATGTGTTTGGTTTAGGTCGTTCTGTCTTCATCAGCTGGCACTCTACCACAATCAAGGAAGAAAGAGTCATGGTACATAAGCAGGTTTAAATAATCATTTGTCTTTATTCTTATCTAGCAAACTGTTGCGATTAATCAGCCATAGAAATCTCTGTAAGTACTTCTTTAGGAGGCTTGAGACAATTTACTGTGTTGATGAAACCAATAAATAGCTTGGGAGATAGTCACCTAAGCAGCACTGAAATCAAGTTCTGCTTAGACAGACTCCACATTTGGTCTGCCCAGAGAGGCAAGTAGAAATGTGATGTGATGACACAGAAGCTATTCAGACTCAGGTCCTACACTCCAAAGGTCATCCAGAGCAGAGCACACGGACAAAGTCAGCTGATAATGCAGCAATTACAACCACTGAAACTAAAGCCAAGCCCCCATGTTCCCTCCCTTTGACTTTCCTCGACATAAAACCCTGTCCTTGGCTTTCAAGGAGTTGCTAGAGAGCACGTTTGGTCATTTTGCAGGGATCTGACGAAGATTAGACTCAGCATTTCCAGTCCTCAAACACTAGAGGGAACATCAAACTGCAGAGGCATCCCCAGAAAAGACCCTGTTCAAAACACTGTCAGGACAGCTGCGGAAGAGTCGGATGCTGTACGGACATGCAACTAACCATTTCCATCACTGCCAGTAGTTAAGCACAACCTAAAAAGGCTACAGAAGTATGGCTACATGCAGAAACACCGCTTCCTTCACAAAAATGTGCTCTCTCAAGCTAAACATGATTTTTTTTTGAAAGTCACACCTACTATTTCAAGCTTCATAGGATGTTATGAGTGCTTATTCTTCAAATTTGGGCCTGAAAATGCACCTGATTAAGGGTATGCTAGCTATGCTAAAAGAGAGGATATGAAAAACAAAAGAAAATAAAGGAAATAACAATAGAAGTCAATCCATCATGTTTTTCAGATTTATATTAATAGAAAAATCTTAGAAAATGTAATGATAATTAAATAGCTCCTGTTAAAGGAAAGTCAAATTAAGAAACCATGTGAGCTGGGCGGAGGGGAGGAGATTCTTTTTTCCCGCCCCATAAACTCTCTTTCTTGCAGTTAATGAAACCACAAGCTTCCTATTATTTGCTCTTCAGGTCCTACATCAACTTCCAAGTAAATAAAAAGGCACTATGAAGACAAGAAGAAATTTCTGCTTACTGCTGGAGCTATGAACATCCTCCACCACCAGCAATGTGCAAGTTGAGGACAGAAGCTGGCCAGAGTAACAGTGCACAAGGCTACACTGGTATCATCAGGTTAATTTTATTACTGTGGAAATTTAGAATGCTCAGTTTTAAATTCAAGCTCTTAATTAGCACCAAGATAAAATATTTACTGCCAGTGTTTTTGGGTGCCGTATTTTTGGCAATGTATTTCATGCCTCATTTGCTACTGGAATTATAAGCTTTTCAATGAGTAACTTTGCATTTTTCATGACAAGAAAATCTAATTTTTCTTTAATAGCACGCTGAAGTTATACTGCATCCTACTAAAGCACTGCAATTAGATAAGAGAAAGTTTATTAATGACTCAGGAAAAGGTTTTAGCGTGATAAACAGCACTCCTTCATTCAGAGATTAAAGAACTTCCACACAGCGATGCAGCTGCGCTTGCAGAGCACCGCACTTAGCCTTCCAGCTACCTCCATCCTCTTTCGCAGAGCGGCAGTTAAGGCCGAACACAACTGCACGAGCTGGTGCAGCCCAGTAAGCCCGGTTCTGATAGATGCGACTCAAGAGATCTCATTCCTGCTCCTAGACCGTCCACCTTAGCTTCAGGTGCTCTTCTTTTTTCTGTTGCTTCTTCTGTCTTGCATTTTTGTCTGCCTAATGTGATTAGATGAAGACTGGGGCTGTCCTCTGTGAGCCTGCACAATGCAGTCCTAAGATAACTGAATTTGGCTGAAGACTTGAAGAAGAAAATCAGGCTATTTCTAACCTTGGGCAAATCCAGAGGTGTTCTCCTTCACTTATCCAGAAGTGCAACATGATGAAATACACTGAGAGGTTTTGTTTACTTTTTTAAAACAGCCCGCAAATTCACATTTAGTGTCTCAGATTAAGTATTCTGAAGCAGCAGCACAGATATTTAAACTAGCCATGAACTCTAAACTTTAACCATTTAATTTCAGTACAATAAACCACACAATGCATTTTCTGTCATAGAAGGGGACCAATTAAACATCACCACTTTTCCCCTAAATCAGCACTGTCCATTGATATTTGTTAAGCTTGCTGATCCAGCAATCTTTAAGGCATACAGCAAGATGAATAATAGAGATTTGTCAGTTAATAACCACTATAATTCAAGTATGTCACACAGAAGTGTTTTGTTTAGTGAACAATATGCTGTCTAATTACCCTGCTCAATCATAACAGCACATATCAAGAAATACAGAAGGCTTTCTTTTTAAATTGCTTTACCAAAGTGCTATACCACATAGGTTTCAGAAAGTTTGATGCTACCACTTAGTTCTCCCCATATACGACAATCACATGGATTTTATCAACAAAACAACAAAGCAGCAGGTTTTTTCTTACTTTTAAAACCGACTCTGTGCTCTTTACTGCAGCCGGCAAGCTAGAGAAGCACCAGACTTGCCTCCTGTAATCAGGTACCGCAACATGCACCACTACAGCAGAGCACAGATAGAGATGCTGTGTAATATTAGGTCTGATGGATGGCATGTTTGGGGGTTCTGCCATGAAAGCATTCAGTTTCATATATGGGCTGAGGGTCCCTTACCCACTTTGAAGACAGTTTTTCCTGTCAAACAGGCCAACAAAAGTACTCCCCCCATTTGTAACGAAGTAAGTACTAGAAACAGCAGCCTGTTAAAAATGATTTCAATTGCTCTAAAGAACCTCTTGATTCCTTCCTGGCGTTTGGTCTTTTAAAGGAAGTAGGACAGAGAATTGTTCCTAACAGGAATAGACACCAAGGCATTCAAGGCATACCATTTTGTATTTGAAAGACACTTAGTATTATCCCAGTGACTTTCTAAAATGTCACAGTATTTGCTTCCCCAGCACTTAAGATAAAAGGCAGATTACTTGCAATGAAAGCATCAAATGTTGCTCCCTTTATAATGACATCACGCTTTAAAACAGTAATGTGAAGGAAGAATCCTTCCCATTCCTGCTTTAGTCTCTTTAAGGAAGGGGACCTGGGGGGGGGAAGGCAAATCAGGCAAAAAGAATGATAAATAAATGAAATTTTGAAAAGGCAAAGAGGAATATTAGGTTGAAATGCTCCTTTTCCGCTGGCACCACCAGACAGATTTGCCCCCAAACAGCTGAGCATGGCAAAAGCGGGAGCTGGGAGCCCCAAATTACAGACCTGGACTAAGGTGGCCCCCAGTAACAGCAGACACAGAAAATCTCTCCACTGTCTGGCCATCCCGTGCCCCGTGATAAAGGCCTGACTGCAGACACGCAGTCCTGTCCCAAAAGGAGCACTCATATTGTTGAGCAACTACGTTTTCAGCTGTACAACAAAATCACCACGGACCACCCTCCTTTTTGACAGTCAGAGAAATAATCCCTTCTTTCTAACAGGAACAGCCTCTCTCTCCATGTGGTTTTTCACAATATACCGCTCTTCTCAGCTATATGGTTTTAAAGGCTTATAACCTAATAGGCAGACATACATGATAATCCGAGATTACAATCGGTATGAAGGCTACTTATCTCGCAGATTTACAACACAGGCTCTATTGGTGATTTATCTGCAGGGTCTCTGGAGCAGAACTATTTAGGTACAGGCTTTTTTATTCCTTCTATCTTACTAGTGGAAAAATACAGAACACGAACACAAACATGGCTCAAAAAAATCAGTTAAATGCTCATCCACCATCTTTCAGAAAGTTTGCTTTGGCTTTTTTGGGGCAGTTTTTTTGCTTGTTTGTTTTAAATAAATCACCAATATGTAACTTCCAGGAAAATAAACTCCTTAAACGTATCATTAAATTACAAACATAGATATATGAGTATTTTAAATGGAAAATTAGGTGGAGAAAAAGGTACTTAAGAAAAAAAGAGCCTCTCTTTACCCAGGGGGGGGGGGGGGGCCTGTAAACAAGTTTTCAAAGATGTACGATCAAAACCTTCACAGACTGAAAGGAAAATGCTACTGTAGAAGAAAGAAGAGACTGTCAAGCACATGCAAAGCACACTCTGTATTTACTGCTAATACTTTCTTCAAACCTGTTAAGGGAAAAGACAAATCATCATCATCAGATATTATAATCTTTCACTGTCTTCTCCTAGACTGAGCATTTTCTACCTCTCATGTGTTGACAAAATCAGTTAATATGAATTTTACACTACAAGCAAGAAGAGTCCCCCAGTCATGAAAAAAACCCCAACCCTTTTACTTGCAAAGGTAAAAAAGCCTACGTTATTTTAAAGCAGAAGAGGGTAAAGATTTTAGTCAGAAACACGGGACAACTTCCAAAGAACAGACTGACAGAGACAGCCTGCCATCTCATTAAAAAAAAAAAAAAAAAAAAATCTCGTTTGCAAACAAACAAAAATCC